>PVJL010004084.1:0-139511 GCA_004026885.1 Lyroderma lyra
GAGAACGTTCAGCAGCAGCGTGCCACTCAAGGCTGCCCCCTCCCCTTCCCCTCCTCCTCCCCTGCGCTGCCGCCGGGCCCCCGCCCCCGCCCCGCCTCCAGTGTGCGATGGGGGGGCGGGCAGCGGGCAGAGCTGAGAGGAGCGGAACCGCGGACGGCGCCACCTGATCCCATCCAGGCACGGAGAGGCGAGCGACAGGCACTCGTACGCAGGGCCCGGAGCCCTCAGACCCGCAGTGGATTTCAGGACAAGGGTTGAGAGGTAGCGGCAACCACCCGCCAGCAGGGTCGGAGGCAGAGCCCTCGCGTAAGTACTGCAGTGGCCGACTGGGGCTGGGGGGCGGGGTGGACCGGACTGGGATGAGGGACGAGGGGTGGGCAGAAGAGTGTCATGGGGGCCCAATGCCCAGAGAGCATGTGAAGGGGGGCATTCTGTCCCCTGGGGAGCGGGAGATGACAGAGCGAGAGGGTGAAACTGGCCTATCCCCTATAGTGACCAGATCCCGGTGACATCCCTGGGGGAGGTTGGGATGAAATTGAGGGAATGGGGGTTTGCAGGGAGGTGGGTAGTGATGGAAGAGAGGTGGTGAGGGGAATTCAGAGGCAGGGGTGACGTGGGGGGTGGATGACAGGGAAAGAAGGCTGCAGGGAGGAGGGTACCTGGTGCACGCTGGGTGGGGGGCTGGAAGGAAGGGAAAGAGGGAGGTAGATATTTGATCTCCTGGGACACTCATTTGCAACCCCTTAGCCCTTGGCTCCTTCCTGTCTAGTGACTACCCAGGGCAGTTTCCCTACTCACTGGGCTGCCATCCTCTAGTAAGGATGGAGTGTCCAGGTCAGGTCCAGGTGGTCCAGGCCAGGGTGCCCTCCTCCTCTATAAACACCAATCTCAGCCCTAGAACTTGGAGGTGAGAGAGAAAAGGACTCATTTGGGAGTGGGTGGGTGTCCAGGCCAGTTTTCAAAGCTCTGGCTAGCTACACCATTTCTTCTTTGGCTCCCTGGAGAAAGAAAAGCAATTTGCAAAACGAGGCAGCAGCCTGAGGTAGATTGTTCTGACTAAAATTAGCACTGATATTCTGATGAGGCTGGGCACACTGACCTGTGTGGGACAGCTAGGAAAACTCTCCATGGAGAAAACGCTGGGAGGCCAGGGAGTCCTTTGAAGCATGTGAGGAACAGGAGCCAGTGTCTGACCCCAGCAAACTGCCACCCACCCCACACCAGCCAAGAGATTACCTCTCCTGAGTGCCAGTGCCCTGACTCCATCTCCAGAAGAGGCACCAGTGGTGAACTTGCCGAGGGAAGGAGGCTACCTCCAGTGTCTGAGCAGCACCCTCTCTTGGGACCTGGAATGTTTAGCCTGGCCGAGTGCCCATCCAGAGGAGACAGGATTACTGCCTTCAAATACCTGAAGGTTTGTCATGGAGAAAAATGGCCCATGTGGTCTAGGAGGGCGGCGCTGGCAACCATGCAGTGGAAGGTGGAAGGGGATAAGCCGAAGAGCCTAGCTGTCCCAAAAGGAAATATGGAACAGCCAAGGATGCTCAGAAATGGACCAGGCTGTATCTAAAGGTAATGAGCATCCTGTCGTTGATGGTGGCCAAGCAGACACTGGTACCGAGGGAATTCTTGTGCCAATGGTGCCCTGTTCCAAGTGAGTTTCAGACCAGGGGCTGGCTGGCTGGCTCTCCAGGACTAGGGGGAATGGGATGGAGGGGGCCACCAAGACCCCACTGCCCTTCTCTGTGTTGCCTCACTGAAGCATTTCCCAGGAGAAATCCCACTGTAGCTCCCTCCAGGTTTGACCTCCTTGGTTGACCCATTCCTCTGAAAAATAGGGTAGTTACGACAAGTTTAGCAAAAATGGGAAAAGGCTGGCTCCCACTACGTTGCCCCTTTGGGAAACATCTGTCTGGTCACCAAGTCCTCTTAGCAGGGTAAGTGACGAAAGAAAGAGGGCCCGCATAGTGAGAGGGCCACCGGCTCTGATCTCCTCCTGCAGGCTGCCCCATGCAGGAGCAGCCAGATCCCCTCTGCCCCAGTGATCTTTGAAAAGACGGGGGTGGGGGGAAGCTTGGGTTTTCTCTGCTGTGCCCTTGGTTGTCCTCTGGGGCTGGACCCTTCACAGCCCTTGGCTCCAGGCAGATTAACTCTGTCTGCAAACTGGGAGAGGAAATAAGGTGATGGGGCCTGGAGAGAAGGGAAAGGCATAACCAGGACATCTTTCCACCAGAACAGGTTTAAATATAATCCAGGATTAATTGGGGTGGGGGGAAGAAGAGGGATACAAGCCAAGCGCAGGGCCCCCCTGGGAAGGTGATGGTCAAAAGAGTTTTCACATTACCTCACCCCTCCTGGGACTCAGGTGTCCTAGTTCCACACACACGCACATGCCCATAAGGTTCCAGGGTCCCCCTCCCCTTTTGTGGGGTGTACATGAAGTAGAAGCTGAACCTGAACCTGAACCTGAAGACAGAGGCCCCTGGGGCAGAGACCCCACCCTAGCTGCTGAAGCTGACTTTCCACTGGAGCTGCCAAGGGCTGGGCTGCCCGTGTGGGGACAGGTAACTGGCTGGAAACCAGGCCCTTCTTCCTGTCATTCCTGAAGCTCACCTGGGACGGAGGCCCACCTCCAGGACAGTCTCAGCAGGCAACCAGCAGAGCCCCTCTGCAGTCCCCACACCCCTGCCCGCTTCCCAGGCTGCCATCCCTCTCACTGCAGAGTCAGCTGATGGGGTAGCCAGGGTTCCAGATGTCTGGGGATGGGATCCAGACAGCATTCCAGGATTTCAGGTCCTTCATTTCCTTCACTCATGGATTTATTGGTCTTGGGCCCTCAGGACAGCCCAACGAGGAGAGCTCAGGGCTCAGCAGCATGTAGAAGTACCAGAGTCTGGGGGAGGCCCAGGAGATCAGTTTGGTGTGGAAGCAGCACATGTCTAAGGGCATGGACTCTGGAGCCAGAAAGAGGTCTGAATCCAGATTCTGCTAATACCAGCTGTGTGGCCACAGACAGGGGCATCATCTCTTAAAACCTCAGTTTCCTTGTCTATAAAGTGGGAATAATACCTATGCTAGGGTTGAGATTAGGATTAAACGGGATTAAGTATGTATTATTTATAGTATGGTACATATAGTAAGCCTGTATAGTATTAACCCCTGCCCTATGTCAGAGATTTGAGAAGGTGAAGGCATGGTCAGTGTTTCTGAGGAGCCCGGTCTTTGTGGAGTCAAGACCAACTCTTGGCTGACACTATCAGGCAAGGAGTCCTGGAGGAGGGGAAATCCTGAGTTGAGACTTCTGTGCTCTGAGTCAAGCTTTGGTGCTAAGGCAAGTCTACTTTGGGGACAGATGCAAATGGCCAGGATGAATTAGAGGCAGGCAGAGAAACAGACACAGGGCTCTAGGGAGGGACTGGCTGCAGCCTGAAGGGCTGGCCACACCCCAAAGCCTGTAATTCCACCCAAGACCAAGTTATCTGGAGCAGTGTAGAGATAGGGTCCTGGTGACGGGAGGTAGGAACCTGATCTTCCCTGGCCTCTCCGCTCACCTCACTCTTTGGAGCTCTCCTTTGCAGCAGCCTGCTGGGGCTCGGAGCCCATCTCCTCTGCCCACTCCAAACCTGTTTGCCTCCTTCTCCTGCCAGGCCTCTCAGGAACACTGGCCCTGCTACCAGAGCCTCAGGAGCCCCCATGAGTGCTGGCAAAGGGAGTCCTGGATAGCGAGACCCTGGCTGGTCCAGGGGTGTGCACTCCATCATGCCACCCATCCTCCAGCGCCTGCAGCAGTCCACCAAGACGATGAGCCGAAGGAAAATCCTGCTGCTGGTGCTAGGGTGCAGCACCTTGAGTCTTCTCATCCACCAGGGGGCGCAGCTCAGCTGGTAAGGGTGTGATGGGGCCTCGGTGAGTGGGCTGGCCGCAGGGTATTTGTGGTCCTCAAGTAGTTAGCTCCCTGGATAGCACTAGAACTGGAAGTGCTCCTTCCTAGTCCTTGCACCTGCCGAAAGAGTTCTCTTCTGCAGGGCTTTGTTCCTTCCCTCTACCCTAAAAGTGCTTTCAGTCGATTCTCTTTAGATCCACACAACCTCCCTGAGCTGGATCTCATCTTCATTGAAAGAGCTGAGTGACTTGCTCAATGTCATAGAGTTAGTGACTAATCAGGGATTCTATTAATAATCCAGCCCAGGTCCTTCCCACAGCATCACATTCAGGGTGCCTCTCATAAGGACTGCAAACAACTTCTCACTACTTCTGTTGTGCTGGGCAAGTCCCCTCATTTCTCTGAGCTCCAGTTTCCTCTTCTATAAAATGAGAATGATAGTATGTGTGATCCAGCTTGTCACCCAACACAGGATACTATGTAACAACTGACAGGAGCCCTCACCCTACTCCTGGCTCATGTGTGAACCCAACAAATCCCTGTACTCCTCAAGGCCTCAACTCCCCCATTTTCTACACGGTCTGCTGAGAAAAACAGTGAATGGGCCCACTCACCATTGCTAGATGATTTGCTGGTCTTTAGAAGGGGCATCTGTGTAGACATTATCCTGAGCCCAAATAAGCCACAGATAGGATATCTCATGTTAATTTCTGTATCGTTCCAATTTTAGTATATATGCTGCCCACAGGAGCACAGGAAATCTCAATGGTGTTCTCAAGCCTGCTTAGAGCTGCCCTCATTACATTATATTTAGGATAGTAGAAAAGAAACAGGAGAATGGGTAATTCAAAGTCTAAAGGGAGCTTACGGGTCACCTATCACCCCATCACCCTTGTTTCAGGAACAAGGAAACAGAAATGAGGCCTCATGAAGTCTAGGATCATCTGTTTTTTATACTAGGTTGAGCCTAGAACAGTACCTGGCATAGAAAAGATGCTCAAAAATAATGGTTAAATGAATGAATGTAGCTCCAGAGGCCTTAACAGAATATGACAAATGGGTAGCCTCAAAGCCCTGGCCACTCATCTACAAGATGAGAAGCCAGTGGAAAAGTAAAAATGAGAAAGAAGGCAGAGAGCAAGAAGATTCGGTGACTTCATCCGAGTTACCAGACTTAGGTAAATGATTCTTCTTCTGGTCCCCAGTTTTTACATCTGTAGAGTAGAATTCCTCAAGGATCTCCAAGGGCCTTTGTCCCTCTTAGTTATCTATTTTTGTGTAACCAAATTACCTCAAAACTTGGCAGCTGAGCACATCAGACATTTATAATCTCACTTCTGGGGGTCAGGAATCCAGGTGGGGTTTAGCTGGGTACCTCTGGCTCAAGGTTTCTCATGGGGTTGCAGTCTCATCTGAAGGCATGATAAGAAGGGCTCTCCTTCTAAGCTCACTCATGTGGCAGTTGTCAGAGTTCAGTTCTTTAAGCAGGCTGACGGACTGAAGGCCCAGTCCCTTGGGAACTGCTGCCATGTGGTACCTCCCCATAGGGCTGCTCACGATATGGGAGCTTGCTCCCCCTGCATGAGTTATCCTAGAGAGAGAGAGTCTCTGAGATAGAAGCCATAGTCTTTTTATAATGTAATCTCACAAGTGACATCCATCCCTTCTGCTCTATACTCGAACTACCTGCTGTGCAAGCAAAAGCACCTCCATTCCTTAGAGACATCAATAAGACCCGCCCATACTCAAGGGGAGAGAAATACACAGGAGCATAAATACCAGAAGGCCAGCAGGGAATACCGGTGTCACCTCAGAGGCGTGCTACATTTCCCTCTACTGTTCTGTGGGTAAAGCCAAGGCTGACTCTGTCGCCCATCCCAACATTCCTGCGAAGGGGCAGGGGTCAAGCCGCACACCTCTCACACTCTTCTCCCTGTACCCCTCCCTGGACCCTGCAGGTACCCCAAGCTGTTCCCTCTGAGCTGCCCGCCTCTGCGGGACTCACCGCCGCGACCGAAGCACATGACCGTGGCCTTCCTGAAAACGCACAAGACTGCGGGCACGACAGTGCAGAACATCCTCTTTCGTTTCGCCGAGCGCCACAACCTGACGGTGGCTCTGCCGCACCCGAGCTGCGAGCACCAGTTCTGCTACCCTCGCAACTTCTCGGTGCACTTTGTGCACCCGGCCACACGTCCACCGCACGTGCTGGCTAGCCACCTGCGCTTCGACCGCGGGGAGCTGGAGCGCCTCATGCCGCCAGGCACCGTCTACGTCACCATCCTGCGCGAGCCGGCCGCCATGTTCGAGTCGCTCTTCAGCTACTACAACCAGTACTGCCCGGCCTTCCGGCGTGTACCCAACGCATCGCTCGAGGCCTTTCTGCGCGCGCCCGAGACCTACTACCGCGCTGGAGAGCACTTCGCCATGTTCGCTCACAACACGCTGGCCTACGACCTGGGCGGCGACAACGAGCGCAGCCCTGGTAATGACGCCGCCTACCTGGCGGGCCTCATCCGCCAGGTAGAAGAGGTCTTCTCGCTAGTCATGATCGCAGAGTACTTCGACGAGTCGCTCGTGCTGCTGCGGCGTCTGCTAGCCTGGGACCTGGACGATGTGCTCTACGCGAAGCTCAACGCGCGCGCCGCCAGCTCGCGCCTGGCTGCCATCCCCGCGGCGCTGGCGCAGGCCGCGCGTGCATGGAACGCGCTCGATGCTGGCCTCTACGACCACTTCAACGCCACGTTCTGGCGCCGCGTGGCGCGCGCCGGCCGCGCTTGCGTGGAACGCGAGGCCCGCGAGCTGCGCGAGGCCCGCGAACGTCTTCTGCGGCGCTGCTTTGGCGATGAGCCGGTGCTGCGGCCCGCCGCACAGATCCGCACCAAGCAGCTGCAGCCTTGGCAGCCTAGCCGCAAGGTGGACATCATGGGCTATGACCTGCCCATTGGCGGCACTGGACCGGCCACCGAGGCCTGCCTCAAGCTGGCCATGCCCGAGGTGCAATACTCAAACTACCTGCTGCGCAAGCAGAAGCGCCGGGGCGGCGTCCGGGTCCGGCCCCAACCGGTCTTGGACAATCCGCCGCCCCGGCCCATCCGGGCGCTGCCCCGCGGCCCACAGGGCCACTGAGATCCAGGATTCTGGCCTGGGGTTGCCTCCAGGTGCCGCCTCATGAGAGCCCCTTCTTCCGAGAACCTTGAGCCCCGCGCTGTACTGGAGATGCGTCTCCCTATCTGAGCCCACCTCCCTAGGGTAGGGTGTGCCCCACCTTCCAGGAGGGTGCTAATAGGCCTAATCGAGCCCCGGGCCACTCTTTTCTCCTTCCTAACTGGTTGGTGACTTTGACAAGAGGTCTGAGGCCCAACTGGACTGCCCACCCAGCCTTTCTCTGTGGTTTGAGCCCCCACATGTCTTTTCCAAGTGAATGAGCCCAAGCCACAGAGAGGGGCTGAGTCCTGGGGAAAGGCCGCTCTGCCTACCAGCCTCGCTGGGCTCTTGCTCTTTCACCCAGGGATCAGAGGTCCAGACTCACACTGTCTTCCAGGTTCTACCCTCACCACAGACCTAAGCTGCTCCCAGACTCCCAGAACCAAGAGTTCTTGGGTTGGGCTTTTTGTTTGTTCGGTTTCTCTTTTTTTAATAAAAAAAAACTCTTTAAAATGTGCAGGTTGTATGTCAGTCATTGAAAGCCAGATTCCCCATGTTTGAGGAGGAGACAGATGCCCCAAAATAGCTGTGGTTGTCACCATGAGGATGGAGACCCAGCCTCAGTCAAGATCCTCCACTGCCCTTCCCAGAGGTTCACAACTGGCATGGACCCCTTGACTGACTGGGCCACCTCAGACCCACTCATATATTCCTTTGAGAAAATCTAAATTACTCCTTTTCATTCAATTAAGCTACATTTACAAGCTGAATAAAAATAAGAAACTTTTTTCAGTATAAGTGGATTATTTTTATTTCAGTATTTATGTGTAACCCCAAACAATTTTTTACATTTTACCTTTTCTGTCATAAGAAGCTAACTTTTTTTGTTTGTTTGTTTGGTATGTGGGTAGCTCCCTGACCGGGAATCGAACTCAGGCCGCAGTGTTGACAGCACCAGCGCCAAAGCCTTAAGCCTCTACACTATCAGGGAACTCCCAAGAAGCTAACTTTTAAGGAATGGATCGATACACGCTTTTTACTCTTACAATTTCGAAACAGTATGACTGTGTTTGGTATGTTTTTGAAAAAAAGTGATGCACATTTACTTTCAAAATAAATTTTAGCTTTTTCCGTGCTACTTAGGCCCCCCATGTGGCGTTGTTCTCGGTTCCCACGTAACTTAAAGGGAATCTAAATAAATAAACAAACAAATAAATAATAAATTTTAACTGGCAGCAGGGCACTGACAGTGTGAGACCTCAGTGCTTGGGCATGCTGCTCAGTCTGTAAAAAAGAGCCATCCCTTGCCCCACCCTGCATATTTGCGCATTGCGTTTTCTCAGGCAAGCAAACCCTTTTTCCTCAATACTGTTTTGTCCTGCCCCTCACACGCCCGCATTCTAGTGTCCTCAGTTTTCTCTTTTGCAGAATTAAATCAGCCTGTCTCAAGGTAAGAAGATCTATGACTAGGGTGCTTTTTTCGTGATTTCAAAACAGAGTATGACCGTGTTTGGCTGTTGCTAGTTTTTTCAGTTTTCTGCAAAATTAAACTAGTCTTGTTTAGGGCAAGTAGATCTGTTAGGTAGGAAGTGGGTCATCAGCAACAGGAAGGGCAGAAGGTAATATCAAGGAATATTTTTATAAATAAAATATAATAAAAATAATTGAGCATCATCTTTGCAACTTGGGGACATAGGTGAACAAGACAGATAGGTCCTTTTCTCCTTGTGGAGCTCCTGGGGAGACACTGAAACTGGAACAGACATGTAAACAAAGAGGAAGGATTGCAGGGGGTTGGAGCAGAACAACTGGCCTATGGGCAGAGCAGAGGCCAGAAGGAGGCTCATTCCAGGTAAGGAGGTGCTGAACCCAACATTTTATCTCCTTTTGAGTCAACAACGTTGTCACTGGCCTTCTTTCTGCACAAAAAAAAGACAACCCTGACTCAGGTGATGACCAGTCCCTTTCGCCAACGTCCTTTAGTATAGCAAGATACTCAGCGCTTTGAAATGAAAACTTCCTTAAGGCTAACAGAGAACTGGAACTTTTTCTCTTACTTCCTTTTCTACTTTATAATGTAGAGCTATATTGATGTGTCTGGACAAGTAATAAAAATAATAGCTAACATGGTCTACTATGTGCTGAGGGCTTTATATATTAGCTCGTGAGAGAAGTACCATTTTATGGGTGAAGGAACTGAAACTTGGAGAGGTTAAGTAAGTTACACTCAGGGTCACACAGTTAAAAAGTGAACACTAGGATTTGATCCCAGACAGTGTAGCTTCAGAGTCTGTGCTCCTAAGTGCTATCACAGTGTCATGCCAAAAAAGTTCACATGGCACAGGCTAGGCTCACCCCCAGGACCTTCCCCCAAAAGAATGTGAAGAAATCAAGACATTCCTATCAGTTCCTTTTTATTTTTCACAGAGACAATCATTGACCTGTTTGGGCAAGGGAGATTGCAATGGTTGGTTGGCAGGTTATATGACATTCCCTGGGCTTGAAAAGGGGCAGTTTTTATAGAACTCCACTTTTTTCCAGGAGAGCTCTGGAAAGGGGGGAGGGGAAAGGCACTAATTAGAGACACACAAAGGCATAACTAGGCCTCTGACATTAAACAGCAACAAAGAATTGTGCTAGACTCTTAAGCCAACTACCCAAAGACGAGCACATTGTGGCCCCTGGACCGAGAAGTTGCTTGTCTACCACTGTCCCCTGTCTCCCTCTCTCTAGTCCTGGCCTCTGGTCATATCTTTGCCAGGAACACCCTTCCCCTCACCCTGGGTCCTCCTGGGAAACCCAGACCTGCCTTGAAGATTTGCCTTGACAGGCCTCTCTTGCCTTCCTTGCCCCTCAGGCAGGTGGGCTTTTCTTTTTTTTTTTTTTTTATGTGGGTGGTTCCCTGGCCAGGAATCGAACCCAGGCCGCAGTGCTGACAGCGCTGAAGCCTAAGCCACTGCACCACCAAGGAGCTCCCAGGTGGGCTTTTCTTTATAAATCTTGCCCCCCTTCAGCAGAGAGGACAACTCCGGGCTCAGAAAAAATCGAGATTCAGGAACTAACTGGACACATCAGGCCGTGCATGACAGTTTCTCTGACATAGGAGCAAGGGCAGACCCTGAGTAGGCACCGAATTAAATGTTAACCTTCAGTGGCTGGGCAGGGGCCCCTGAGATACCTTGGCCCCTACATCTCCAGCTTTAATCACGGCACAGCGAAAGAGACTCGAGCCCCTGGGACCCTGCTGCCCCACCAAGAGTCTCCTTCTATTGACACACATGTGGTGCTGGCCACTCTACACGATTCCAGAGCTTTGCCGTTGGGTGGAAAGTGATCCCTTCCTGGAAGAGCTCACACCAAGGTCATGGACAGATGTAGCAACCTGAGAAACAAGGGCTTGATAGAGTGATTATTCCATAGGTGCTTTGGAGTTCAAACCCTGGCTTTGCCACTTACTGATTACATGACCTTGGTCTTGGCCTTTGAACCTCACTTTCTCCCCTTTGAAATGAACCATTTCCATCCCGGGCTTTGTGAGCAGTGTTTAACATAAGGCACCTTGCACAGTGCCTGGCACATGGAAATTTCCCAAAGAGACAGCTCCGATGTTGTCAGGGCTCCTCCAGGATTGATGTCCTTTACATTGTAGATGTCATAGGTTAGCACGTCAGTTCCAAGAGTGTTCCAGCAAATGGATGAAAGCATTTTGAGGTAAGAGTGCCTTTTTCCTACTTTGCCCAAAGGTACTGTATGGGCAAGCAGCAGCCTTGATATTTACGACTCTCGAAGGATGTGCAAAGGGTGCAGGGAGCAAAGACGAGGACAGGAGTGTCTACGGGAGCCATCAGGAGAGGCTCCCTGGAGGAGGGATGTACCCATCTTCCCTCAAGCAATGGAGCTGCTCCTGATTCTGTGTTCATATGGCAGTGCTAAGAAGCAAAACAAAACCAAACCTGCCATAAGAACTTTGTCAAGATAAGGAATGTACCAGAGACTCTGATTGACTTACCTTAGTACACAAAGGGGCAGGAGACACGGATGTGGCTCTAAGGCTCTTCCGACAAGGAAAACTGGTAGTGTGTACATCTTTTAATGTCACATCTTTTGGGCCATCAGAGCTGCTGTTGTCCCCAACATCTGACCATTAAGTTTGCAAACGTGCACTTACGTTGGCAGCACTGTACAAACAACTCGGTAAGGTGTCATAACCTTGGCAAGTTCATGAACTTAACTGTCAGATGTTGGGTACGATGACAGCTCTGCTGGTCATTCCAGAAAAAGAGTTCCAAAACTGCTTTGAAGAGTGTATTAGATGCTGGCGTAGGTGCACAGCTTCCCAAGGGGAGTACTTTCAAGGTGACCATAGTGATATTCAGCAGTGAGGTATGAAGCACTTTTTCTAGGACTAGTACTTGAAATTAATTGTCTGACTTCTTAATGCATATGACCTGCAAGAAAGTTGGCACAGTGTCCGGGAGCTAAACATACACCTGGAACAGGAGTGACAGAAGTTGAAGGAGGATCTGACATAAGCCAGCACTATGCAGACAGGAGAATTCTGGGAAACAGTTCCAGCTTAGCTAAAATGACACTGCAGCTTCAGGTGTTAATTTTAATAGTATAGCCATAGAGACCAATTAGCACCAAAGGCCTTTAGAGATTCAAGGCCACATTCCTGAGACCCTCATATTTGTGCTGTGGTTATTTCCCCCATTCCAGAATTCACTGGGAGATTAGTACTCAGTAGCTGGCAGAATCTCCCATTGGTTCCCTTATATTATTACACTGTCAGCTGTTATAGTAAAAAAAAAAAAAAAAAAAGGCCAAGTAGAAAACCCTGGAATTGTCCTCCCACCCCTGCCAACTTATAAACCAAAAGCGATCCCACACCCCTGGAGAAAGTGCCACCATCAAGGATTTGGGAGATACAAGGATAGTGATTCCAATCATATCCCCTCACGTCTTGCAGATGAAAACAGAAAACTGATGTGGTGATGCTGATCACAGCTGCAATTCTAGATTTGATATCTTTATTGGAGAAAATCAGTAAAAATTCCAGCAACTGGTATGTGGCTATTGAACTAGCAAATGCTTTCCCTTATATTCCCTGGAGTGTGGTAAATTACACTCAATTTGCATTCACACAGCAGGGATAACAGTGTACCTTTACGGTCTTGCCCCTGGGTTATGTCATTCTCCTGCAAACTGCAAGGTCCAGAGGGACCACGATAGTCTTGACAACACAGAGAACACTATGCTGAGACATTCGATGGATGCCATTATGCCACCCGGACTTCGTCCGCAGGAAACAGCAAGCATCTTAGGTGCCGTAGACCTACGAGGGCTGTCTGCAAAGTATCCAGCCATGTGATGTGAAAAATAGATGCAATTGTGGATGGATTTTTTCCGGACAGCCCTCATATGTGTGCCAGAGAGTCAGAGATGAGCCCTGTGGAAGTTCAGGGGCCTGACACATTGGGGAAGTTTCTAGGGGACCAGAGGCCTGGGGAACATCAGGTACCTTCTAATGTGAGAGACAAGTTGCTACCCTTTATACCCTGAAGAAAGAGGAGCCACGAACAGTGTGCCTTTTGGATTCTGGAGCCAACCTATGTCACATTTGGGGAAGTTGCTTTGACTCCTTTACTGGATAACCTGTAAATCTGACAATGTCAGGTCCGGATCTTTCAAAACGGCTCCTCAAAAGTCCCGGCTGTGACACAAGCTGCCCGACCACTTGGGCACTCTGCCTCGCAGGTTCACATGCCTGACCGATGTGTCAGCCAAAGATGCCATGTGGGGCCTCTTGGCAAGCCCCAGTAGAACCATCACGACCGTGACCCTGGGAGTTTGGGCCATGCTATTCTGTGCCAACAACCATTCCGTGTCTATAAAAGCAGCTTCTGGCTTGCTACTGGAACTTGGTAGAGACCGAATGCCTGATTTATGGAATACCAGGTGATTAGGAGACTCAGACGTTCATCATGATGTTATCTGAACAGAATTGTGAGCCTGGACCTGCACAGTTGCATCCCACAAGAAATGGAAGTGGTACACGTGATGCTGGGCCCGAGCAGACCCGGAGCACAACGGAACTGCCTGTGCAGGTGGTTCAGAGTCCCACAGTATTTGCTCCTCCTGCTTCAGCTCCTCTCCCTTACTTATGCTCAATGGCCTGAGGAGGGAAAAGGCCAGGTCTCTGCCCAGTAAGCCAGTGCCAGCTGGAGTGGACAGCTCTGAAGGTGAAGGAAAGGGAACTCCTCCCAGGAGGCGGAACTTTGGGCCTTGCATATGTTGTCCATGGGGGGGGGGGGCGGAGAAAGCCTAATGTACAGGTTTTATATGGATTCATGAGCAATATCCGATGGGCTGGCCACATGCAGAGACTTGGAAAGAACACAGATGGGAACGTGGTGACAGGATGGTCTAGGAAAGAGGTCCGTGGATGGCTTCTTAAAGTGCCACAGCATGGGAAGGTGTTCGTGTGCCATGTGCATGCCCATCAGAAGGCGATCGGTGGAGGAGTCTTCCCTAATTAGATATGATGACATACCCTGCAGCTTCGGTCAGCCTTTTTCCCCAACCAAATTGGTGCTTTCTCAATGGATCCATGCACAAAGGGTGAACCATTAGATTTCTGTAGGACAGATTACTGTGCTCTTTGTCCAGGTTTTCACACAGCTATTTTTTTAACTATAAATTTAAAATTTTTATTATAAAAAATACATAACATAAAATTTACCATTTTAACCAATTTTAAGTGTACGATTCGGGGGCACTGAATGCACAAACAATGTTGTGTAACCATCACCACTATCCATCTCTAAAACTTTTTCATCACCCCCATCTGAAACTGTCCCATTACACACCAAATCCCCCTTATTCCTTCCCCACAGCCCTTGGCAACTACCATTCAACTTTCTGTCTCCATGAATGTGCCCTTTCTGGGTAGCTCATTGAAGTGGAGGCAGACAGTATTTGTTCTTCTGTGTCTGGCTCACTTCACTTAGCATAATGTCTTCAGGGTTCACTCACGTTGTGGTACGTTGCCAGGATTTCCTTCCTTTTCAAGGCTGAGTGATACGCCCTTGCGTGTAATACCGTGTTTTGCTTATCCAGCCACACTTGGCTGTTGTGAATAATGCTGCTTCGGACATGGGTGTACAGGTAACCGCTCCAGTTCCTGCTCTCAGTTCTTCTGCTACACAACCAGAAGTGGAATTCTGGATCATATCCCACTGTTTCTTAAACACTCTCACATCAACTAGTCTTTGCCTGAGAAAGTAAGCCATTCTGCAGCAGGACCCTTTTCATCTCCAAGGGATTTTGACACCAGTACCTCTCTGTGAAGCACGCAGTGTGTATGACAGCACCAAGTTTTCGTTTGTTGGTTTTTTGTTCATTTGTTTCACAAAAGCAGTGAAAGAAAAACTCTTATGGAGCCAACTCTTAAGAATACCATCAGTTCAAATGCCAAGACAGGTCTTCCAAGACAGAGCTTTTCATTCCAGATATGAACAAAACACTAAATACAATTTGGATATTTGTTTATAAAAGCTGTTTGCAGCAGGAAAAATTCTCCCGACTATCAGCATCATTTTCAAATCTTGCAAGTGTATGGCATTTATTAGTGAAATCTGTTGACTCATCAGCTTGAATAAAACACCTGTTCTTTTCTAGTTCCTTGCCCAAAACAGAAAAGGTTCTTCAGCATCATGATACATGTCATCAATATGTCAAGTTATGGTTCTCTCTGAGAGTAGAAGTTGTTCACTCTTTCAGACGGCGCCTTGCACCAGCATTTCACTCAAAATTTTACGTGCCGGCACGATTAGGCTGTCTTTTCTGGACAATAGGTTCTACTACCCAATAAGTTGTTTTTTGAGCTTTTTTACTGAATGTGACCTTTAAAATAAAAGCCCTTGTCTGTTTGTTTGATATACTAATAGGTAAAAATGAGTGTTTACTTGTCTACTACCCATTATTTGTAGCACTTTTCAATTTTGCTAAAGCCATTGCTACATTTGTAAATTGTACTTTTTTTATCACTAACCCTGTCAGTCCTAAGCTCCTTCTCTTTCATTTTACACCTCATAATAAAAAATCACCACATTGGACCATTAGACACATTTGTAAAGCACAAATGCTAATAAGATATACAATAGAAGGCCATAATAAATACCTAAATAGGAAACTTGCAAAAAACATGAAATCATGCTGAAATTCACTTCTAACCTGCATGAGTCATGGTTTATAATGTTTACATCAACAGCAAAGTGGCAGGAGGGCAGCTGAGTCACAGCATGTAAAAATTATTTCTTTCTTTTTTTTTTTTTTTTTTTTTTTTTTTTAATGTGAGTAGGTCCCTGGCTGGGAATCGAACCCAGGCCACAGCCTTGAGAGAACCAAAGCCTTAGCCACTACACCACCAGGGAACTCCCCTAGAAGTTATTTCTTTAGAGAGAAAATTTCCTCTTATTATCTATCACACCAGTTTGTTGTCAGTTGTCGGTGTGTAAGGGGAGGTTGGGGGGATAAATTCAGGAGGGCAAGGCTGATGTCATCAGTCTTACCTCCTCCTGTACAGCCAATATATGTTCACAAATGATCAACAGACTTCCTGATCTTAGGGTGAAAACAGAGAAAGGACTACCGGTGACATACTCCCAGTGTGCACTGCCAGATGGGGCTGAACAGCTTCTAACAGTTTCTGAGGCTGCTCAATTATTGTCGATCACTGAAGGCACTGGCCTCACACAGCACATGAAGGTTAAAAAAAGGCTTTTTTTCCCCAAGCATAGTACAGAATCCCTGGTCTAGAAACATCTCAAGGCCAATTCAGTAGTTCCACAGAAACCTAGTTGAAAACTTTACCCTAGAGAGTTGGTCCTGAATACTTGTTGTACCCTCGCTCTAGCCCATAGGAAAAGGAAAAACAGAGGTTCACATGTTCAGTGTTTTAAATCCAAGAACCAGAAGTTGTCACATTGCTTCTGCCCTCAACCTTTGGCCACACCTACATGCAAAGTATACAGGGCAATGTAACCTCCTGCTGGGAAGCCATGTGCCCAGGAATAAGAGATAAAAGGATTGGTGGAACAACTAACAGTCCTACCACAAACTCTTTCCTTTTCTGCTACTGACAGCAGACACTGAGCATCTTGAGGGCAAGGGAAGTGTCTTTTTCATCACCAAGAACCTGGACCAATGCCATTGTGGACATGACTGTGACCAAGCACTCAGGAAGGCACTGTAGTCAAAAGAGTGACCTCTAAGCTTGCAGAAGAGCTGCACTGGCATGAATGAATTCGATGGACAGGAAAAGCTTTGCAGTGCATTTCAGCATGAAGACGGGACAGCATGGTGACTAAGGTGACAGCCTGAAGTTAGTGCTGATTTTAAGTTCTGATTCATCAAGCTACTCATTTATACTCTCTGAACCATGGCACCTTCCTCTGTAAAATAGGGTTGATAATATTCATCATGTGGGGTTGTTGCCAAGATTAAATTACAATTGCATGAGGTAGGTCCTCGATAAATAATGGCTGATAGTTTTATTTTAGTAGTAACACAAGTAATCACTTTCAATGATCAAGGAGTGATGGATGGTACAAGTTAACATGCATTGTAATGTTAGAATAAGCTTTTCATGTCTTAACTTTTTGATCCTGAGAGGTAGGTGTTATTATCCCCATTTTACAGAAGAAGAAACTGATGCACATGAAGATTAAGCAACCAACCAAGTTTGCACACCTGCTTACAGAGAAGTCAGGCAGTTTGAAGCCCAGAGCCAACTGGCATCTAGGTGGGACTAGGGATTAGACCATTTGGCCCTTAAAGTTATTTCTAATAACAGGGATAAGCAACTTGCTGGGACCTATGCTGTCATCCTGAACAACTTCCTCCCGCTTTGCTGTTGAGCTGCTGGGTCACCTTAGACCATTTCCTTCCCTTTTCTTGACCTCAGTTGCCTAGTTTTACAATGATGAAGTTAGACACAATTGTCCTTGATGCTGAACTATAGGCCAGTAGGATACATTTGGGAATTGGGCCCTGAGGGAGTCTGCTGGTGACGTCATAGAGGGGAGAATTCCATGAGAAGAGTCAGGCTTTCCTAGAAGCCCCACTGCTATAGCTTAGCAGAGAAGTGCAATCCAGGAAGAGGCCTCTTGGGCCCATGGCTTGAGCTATTCTCATTCCAGGGTTCCTGGCACAGACATGCATCAACCTTCAATGGCTGAAAAGGCTCAAAATGAGGCAGACACCAGTGACTTGGATGTGTTCTCTCACCCCAGCTCATCAACCCCACAACATAGACCAAATGATACTGGAGTCCACCGTCATGGCACGTCCCATCCTCATGGTGAATCTCACCACCTTGGTGAGGTCCAAGACTTCCCTGACAATGCTTTCTCCCTCCATTCCCACTACTCCTCCCACCACCGCCATGCCCCCTATCATGATGGAGCCCACCAATCCACACCTTTTGCCCTGGTTCCTTCCCATGGCACTGCTCTCTCCCACCATTCCTATGATGAGGAGTCTTTTGATGATGATCACCGTCAGAGTAGCAGAGGACATCACAGTGAGCCCCGCCACCTCAGTGAGTCCTACCACCATAGTGAGGCTACCAATCATAGTGTGCTCCATCAGCAAGGTAAGCCTTCCTACCATACAGAGTCCTACCATGACAGTGAGGCCTATCACCATGATGGATCCCATCACTACGATGCTTACGACTACAGTAGGCACCATCATCAGCAAGCCTACCAGCACAGAAGATCTCTTCATCACGGAGAGACTGATTCCCACCATTCCAATGAGGGGTCCTACTACCATGGTACACCTCGCCACCGCCACAACCACCTCAGTGAGCACCACCAGGGCCACCAGAGCAAGCACGACCATGTCAAGTACCACCAAAGAGATGACAACCACAGTGCACATCATCCTAATTACCTCCACAATGATCACCGCTATAAGGAATACCATCATGGTGACTCTCAAGTCCGTGACTCACACAAGTCCCACAGCATGGTCAGACTCAGCCCAGCCTATTCTCGTACTACAGCTCCACAACCTAGTGTGACCTTCAACTTGATTCATTCCCACAATGCGGTTCACTCACATGCCTCCCACACCTCCAACAAAGTCCATCCTCAGGATTTCTCCTCTAAAACCTTGGAAAGTTGGGGTGAAGATGATGAGCAATTTCAGAAGCACAAAAGTGAGTCTTTGCCCCTCCTCCAACTTTCACTTCCTGACCCATATTTCAGACCTAACTCAAGCCCTATGCTGACTTTCCACAAATTATGAAGCTTGATTGTCACCGGCAAGTACGTTTCATTGGCTAGTCACTCACCTGACCATTATCCAATCTTTTATACCTTGAATTATGTACCTCTTCAAGCTGTAACTTGTTTGTTCGTTCAGTCACTGATTTATTCATTCACTTATTCACTTCTTGAACATTTCATCTTGTCTAATATGGGTGCCTGACCTGCCTGGGCCCTGATAGCACAGGGAAGACCAACTCTCCCCTCAAGAGGCTCCAAGGCTGGAGTTAGTCACTTAACCAACCAATCCCAGCACTGCCAGGCCACCCAGTGATAGGGCCTATCATCCATGTCATTACATTTACCACTGTGGGTTCATTTGTTCACATCTTCCACACTGAATTGTGAGCTTCTTGAGAACAGAGACGAGGAACCAGTGCCTGAATGTGGGCCTTGTTTAAGGGTAAGAAGGGATCTTGGCTGTTAATGCACAACCCCCCAACTTGGCCCCCAGTAGTTCAGTAAACATGGCAATAGTCTCACGAACAAGCAGAGAGGGGTGAATCTCTAATTGCATGGGGGTAGGGAAGGCAGCCAAAAGGAGATGTTTCAGCAGAATCTTAAAGAGAGAGGGAGAGTTTACCAAGAGGTAAACTCAGTCAGTTGCCATGTGAGTAGAGAAAGGCATGGAGGTGTAGAAGCACAAGCCCTTAAGGTGTGCGTAAGCGGACTCCAAATCCCAAAGAGTCTGGGCTGGCATCCACCAGGGAAGGAGTCAGACCTGGGGCCCCAGTACCAGCGCAGGACTAACACAGAAGGACCTTAGTGAGTGAATGGCAGGCAAGAAGGCAGGCATGAAGACGAACCCCAGTCCAGCTTGAGAGGGGGTCTGGGGTCTCCATGCCCCCCTCCCACACAGACTTGGCTTTCTGGTCCCTTACAGGCATCCGAGCCCAGAAGGCCCACAGGAAGTCGCACAGTATAAACTTCTTCGGTTGGTTGTGGGAAAAATTAAGCGGCCTCCTTCAGGGCCTCCGGAAAATGCTCAGAAAGCTGACTGAGTCCCTGGTCTTTGAAGTCTTCATCTTCCTTGTCGTATGCCTCAACACCATCATGCTTGTGGCCCAGACCTTTGCTGAAGTCGAGATCCGGGGTGGTAAAAGCTGGGAAGACCTATTCATGTGGAGGAGGTTTTTGATCCTGTCAACCTGATCCAACTTAGCTTATTTGATTCTCAGCCCTGGGAAATACAGGCCTTACCCAGTATTAGGCGGGAGGCTCAGAGAGACAGCTCGGGTCAGCCAGCCAGAGACAGAAAGGCCAACTAATCTAGGGGCTGTGCTGTTTGCAGATTTAGCCACCAGGTGGCGCATCTGCTTTAAATATGCTTTGTGCGGGAAAGGTGCTGGGAACCCAAGTGAGTTTGAAAGGCCAGGAGACTCTGAGGAGACCCTGGAGGGAAATGGCCCCTAAAACCCTGGGGTGCAGGGTGAAGTAAAGGACATAAAGTAAGGTGAGGATCATAAGAGGAAGAATGGCTGATGTTTCCTGCAAGTGCACTGGTTCAGGCTTCATTTTAAGCATTTTACTGTGTGACGTGCCTTTCATGCTCATGAAAACGCTTAGACAGATTGTTGTTATCACTGTTTCACAGGCAAGAACTCTGAGGCACAGAGCAGTTAAGACACACAGACACAGGCTAAGCCAGGCTCTCCCGACGTGGTTGTGGAGTGGGGTTCCCATGGGGAGGGGGAGGCAGGGGCCAGCACTGCTGGGGATGGTTCTGAGCAAACCCCTGGTGCCCAGCAGAGTGGTACTTCATTGCTTTGGACTCCATCTTCCTCTGCGTCTACGTGGTGGAGGCTATGCTCAAGATCATTGCCATGGGCTTCATGTACTTTTCAGATGCCTGGAACAATCTAGGTGGGTGGGGATGGTGTGTGTGTGTGTGTGTGTGTGTGTGTGTGTGTGTGTGTGTAGTGGGAGCCACTGAACTCCCTAAAGGAGGCTGAGGACAGAAGGGGGCAGGGGAGGAGGGTACTGGTGTTGGTGGGGCTGTGGGACTGGGCTAGGGGCCTGGCAAGGAGCCTGCTACACTCAGGAGCCCTATGCCCTCAGACTTCTTCATCATGGTCATGGCTGTGCTGGACTTCCTGCTCATGCAGATCAACTCCAACCTCTTCAAGCTCACCGTCTACAACCAAAGCGTTGTCCGGATCTTTAAGGTTTTCAAGAGCCTGCGGGCCTTGAGGGCCATCCGAGTCCTGAGGGGGCTCAGGTCAGCTGGGCCCCAGCTGCCCACCCTGGTAACTGGGGACTCTGAAGGAAGGGGGGACGCAGGCCTGGACTCGCAAGGAGTGTGCTGTGACCTGGCCCAGGGATGGGAGCAGCAGGGTTGCCGACTCCAGCCTGTTCCTGATAAGCTCCCTGACGGTCACTGTCTTCATTTTCCCGCCTTCAGCGTCAGGTCTGGCTCCTGGGCACAGATCCCCGCCCTCGCTGACTCAGTCTCCCTCTCAACCTCTACCCACAGCTTCCTGACCAGCCTCCAGGAAGTGACCGGAACCCTGGCGCGGTCCCTGCCGTCCATCACCGCCATCCTCATCCTCATGTTTTCCTGCCTCTGTATCCTGTACTGTGAGGGTTGGGACGGGAGCCTGGGGTGCTGTGGTGGAAGGTGGGGCGCAAGGACCCTGGGCGCCTGGTTTGGCCCTGAACAGCCAGTCCTGTTCTCTGTGGTGCTCCGGGCACTGTTCCGCCATTCTGACCCCAAGCGCTTCCAGAACATGTTCACCACCATCTTCACCCTCTTCACCATGCTCACGCTGGACGACTGGTCCCACATCTACCTGGAGAGCCGGGCCCAGGGTGAGGCAGGCCCCAGGCTGGGGGGAGGGCGGGCAGCTGGGCCGGCGGGTGGACCCTGAGGGCTCGGTTACCCCCTGGGCGGAGTGGGGCTTCTGATTGCTGGCGGCAGTGTGCTCAGGGCCGGCGAGGAACTCAGGGCTCCAACGCCCCCTTCTCTGCCAGGCGCCTGGTACATCATCCCCATTCTCATGGTTTACATCATCATCCAGTACTTCATCTTCCTCAAGTGAGGACCCACCCCTGCTCGGCTCCCCCCCCACCCCGGCAGCCCCTCCCCAGCCCTCTCACCCCCGTCGGGCTACGATGAACCCAGAGAAGTGTGAAGGGCCTCTGCTACAGCCTTCTCCTTGAGAGTTCCCCACTGTCCCCCCACCTCCAGCCTGGTGATTGCTGTCCTGGTGGATAACTTCCAGATGGCATTGCTCCAAGGCCTGGAGAAAGTGAAGCAGGAGGTACCGAGTCAGGGGGAGGCCGGTGGGGCAGAGGCAGACAGGGCGGCCCGGAGGCCGGTGGGAGGGGAGGCGTAGCCTCTGACAGGACCGAGGTCTCCTCTTCCCAGAAGGCCGCCCAGATCCATGAAAAGCTGCTGGATGACTCGGTGACACAGCTCAGCAAGACAGGTATGGGCCCTGCCCGCCTTCCGCAGTCAAATGCAGGATTTCAGGCGCAGTTTCGCTTTTGGAGTCTGAGACTCAGGAGAGCTTCCAGAGCTCAGAACTTCGTTCCAAAGAGGACCACGGCCCTCCTCCAAAAGCCGACTTGACTGATAGTCGATTTTTAAAAGACCCATGGCAAAATGACTAAGTGGGCAAACTATGATTCCCTAAACATCTGTTTCTGTTAATAACCTATAGAATTTATAGCACTGGTTTGACACGAGATGGTTTCAACTGTCCTTGAGGGTTTTGTCAAAGTCACATACATACACAGTTATCCAGAGTCACTCAAAGAGGATTGAGAGGCTACAAAATGTTCATTTATACACACCTGACTTCCTGGGTGAATTGATTTTGAGCCAATTGCTTTGCTTCCTGCTTCACAGTCTTCAGAACTTTAGCATCTGAGCTCCGGAATCGCGCTCTTAGATTATGAACACCAGAGGACTACGGGGCCCTCCGGGGTCCCCTGGTCCTTCACCTGCCCTTTCCATCAAAGACAGACACTCAGTGCAAAAAGAGCTTAAGCAAAAACAGGAATCAATTGGCTCAAATTACTTAGCAAATGGAGGGTGTGTGGGCTTTCAGGAATGGCTGGATCCAGGATTTGAATGATAGTGGGAATTTGGTCTCCTTCTATCTCCCTGCACTGTAGCCCTCTGTGTGGTTTTGTGCATAGGGCGACAGCTCCGTTGTGGTGGGAAAATGGCCACCTGCAAGTTCAATCCCAAATCCTTCCAGCTTAGCCATCCCTAGTGCTCCCAGCAAAGAAGTCCTCTTCTCCTACCAGTTCCAGCAATTTCCCAGAAATGAGTCTCCTAGGCTCCAATTGGTCATGTGTCTATTTCTGAACCAATCACCGTAGCCCAAAGGCTAAGCTGTTCCTATTGGCCAGGCCTGAGTCACATGGCCTTGGATGGTAGATGGCGGGGTGTCAACCCCAGCTAGACATCATGGACCTAAAAGGGGCGGAAATGGTTCCTCACAAAAATTGGAAGACTTTTACCAGAATAAGACGGGGTGGACGCTGGACGTGCACACGAACGAACACAACTGCTACACGCTCCAAGCCTGGAGGAGCCATCTCGTTGGGGGCATCCGGGACAACAGCTTGTCAGCCCCTGTTCGCATATCTTTTCCTCCAGGCTTCTTCTCCACCTCCCCCTTCTTTCTCTACACCCAGAGCTTAAAGAAGTGATGAGTGACCATGCTAAATACAAATACCTCATCGAGAAAAAATTTGGGACCATGACTGAGAAGTAAGGAGACCCGAAGGGCAGGGAGGCCTTGGGCCTGAGGGGAGGGTTCTGGGGGCCTGACCTATGGGTTTGCAGGGGAAGGAACATTGCCCACCCCTCTGGAAGGGGGTTGGGGCACCAGGGTTTACACAGAGCCTGGGAATAAGATATGGAGAACGTCAGTGGCTTCTGCTTACCAACTGTTGTCTTGTGCCACCAAGAAAATCCCACCCGCAGCACCTAAAGGGCCATGACAGCCCCTCTAAGGTCAAGGGCCAAGGGCAGGGGCAACAGAGAGGTCCTGCAGGATCGGTGACTCTGCTCATCTTTTTACTCAAGAAGTGTCCCTGACCCTTGTTCTGGGCCAGGCCCTGGGAGGACTCCAGGGATACAACGAGGACACGGACTAGCAGCTGGCCATGAGGGCCCCACCTCGAAAGATTGTGCTGGGCCATGGAGGGTGGGTGGACTTCAGCTAAGGGGAAGGATGAGGGGAGTGGCTCAGGGGACAGCCGGGAAGCTGGTGATCAACACACCGTTCCTACTGACTTGAGTAGCCAAGTGGGCCAGGACAGCTGGGAGCTCGGGGCTGTGCTGCTGGCGGGGGGACCTGGGCACAGACTCCTGCTGCCTGGTTCTCTGAGAGCTGAACTGCGCCCCACCTCATCCAGACTGGCAGTCTGCCCGCCAGTACTCCCCAGGTTCTCCTCACCCACCGGCAGAGCCCAGACCCCAAAGGCCCCCCGTGACCAAGCCTTTGCCAACCACGCCGATGTCATTGTAGCCGCTACCACGCCCGCATGCGCTGGCTTCGCCCGCCTGTTTCCCAAGTGGAGCACAAACTTCTCCACCGCTGGACCTTTGCCCATGCTGTTCTGTCTAGAATGTTCTCTGGTTGCCAATGCCAGGCTCAAGTGGCCACGAGCTGGGAGAGCTGAGTTCCAGTCCCGACCACTTCACCCCCCGGCCTCCTGTCCACCCTCTGTGCTCCTGCCCACCGGGCCAGTCGGGTGCCCGGCGCCTCTGCCGTGCGTTCCTCCCGCACTGCGGTACCCCGCCAAGAGTGCGCCTCGCTGTTTTCTGTTTGTTTCAGTCATGTTTTCTTTTTTTCTATTTCTTTAGGCAGCGGTCTTTGTTAAAAGCAGTTTTGGCTTGTCCCTCTCCTCTGATTTTGAAATCCTAAAGGCGCTCCTGCCTCCCTTGGGATGAGGTCCTGGTGCCTTGCTTCCACCTTTCCCGAGTGTCCCCGCCGCCAACCCATTTGTTCCCTAAAAGCTCCTTCCCTGAGGCCTGGCCCCGCCCCCCAGCACACACCCCTCCGTTCTGCAGTAGGGAACCGGGGGCCCTGCCCACGTCCCCCCAATGCTCAGTCTTTCAAACCCAGCTCAGTGGTGCCTCCCCAGAAGCCCTTCCCGACCGCCAGTCCTGGGGCCCTCGGCGCCGTGTCACGCTCGAGTCACGCTCGTCGTAGGTGCGAGCACACTGTTGGCTCTGCCACAGGCTACGCTTCTCCGGGGCTGTGTCGCTCACCCTCTGTTCTCGGGGCTTCGCTTCCAGCGTCATTTGCTGGGTGACTGACCAGGTGGTGGGCAGGGGAGCCGTTAGTGAACGGGTAATGGGGAGGTGACCGACTACACGGCCGGTAAAGCGGTGAGGGGGGGTTCCTGGGAAGAGCGGCCGGGGGCAGGGTGGTCGGGTGGGCAAGTGAGTGGCTAAGCACACGCGTGGATGGGTGGGTAGGTGGTGAGTGGGTGCACGCAGAGGCGTGGGGCGGTGGGATGCCAGGCAGATGGTGGGGGATGGAGGGCGGGGAGGGGACACAGGTAAGACTCAGACCCCTCTGTGGTACAGGCCGACGGGGCTTGCACGTGCAAAAGTCGGCATGCTATGGAAGGCCACGCTCGGCAGGGTCGTGGCTGTGATTGGAAATAGAGGGCTGGGGGCAGGGGAAGGGGGGCAGCAAGCCAGAGGAGCCACCTGGGGGGTCTGGGGACCCGGAAGCCCCGCGGGCGGGTTGGCCGAGGCTCGCTTCCGTCCCCCCAGGCAGCAGGAGCTCCTGTTCCACTTCCTGCAGCTGATGGCGGCTGTGGAGCATTACCAGCAGAAATTTCGCTCCCAGGCCTCCGTCATTGACGAGATCGTGGACACTACATTCGAGGTGAACCAGGCAGGACCAGAAGGGAGGGCTGGGGCAGGGCGGGTACTGGAAGACCAGGTAAGGGGCCCGTGACCAGAAGTGGCCCTGGGTATCGTCACATGGGCATTCGGGAAAGCAGAGGCCGGTGGCTCAGCCACCCTCCCATCCCACCCCGCAGGCTGGAGAGGAGGACTTCAGGAGGTGACACCTGGACAGGGACAGGGGATACAGACTTCAGCCTCTGGCAATCTACCCCATCGTGGTGGGTCGGCGGGACAAGTCTTCAGATCTGCTGGGATGACTGTCGGGCCTGCATGGGACCCAACAGAGTTCTAAAACCCCAGGTGGCCCTGTGTCCTCACTGGCTGGCCTGGGGTATGGGGCAGGGGAACGTGTGTGCGCGCACGTGTGCGTGTCTGTGTGCATGAGTGTTGCTTGTGAAAGCCACTGCTCTTGGTACCCTCCCACCCCAACAGGGCCCAGCATCCTAGCCTGGCCTAGCATTAGCCGTAGCCTGAGGGGTGACGTGCAAGCAGGCCGGGCTCCATGCTGGAGGGAGAGGACAGTCACCCTGCTTCGGGAAGGAGGCCTTTCTGGAAAGAAAGAACAAGCTGGAGCAGTCCTCTGTCAGCAGGGGGACCAGCAGGCTCTAGAAACAGGGCTCTGAGCCCAGGAACTCAGGCCTGCCGTGTGGGAATATCATGAACCGGGAGGTCAGAGGTCATCGCCATATCCTGGCCTGCCTGAGCTCAGACTAAAGAGCCTCAGCGAGGGGAGGTAGAGTGGAAGCCGCTCCTTCTGGCCTCGTGATGGGACGGGGCAGGGGTGGGGGGTGAGGGGCGGCGGGCAGGTTGGGTGTGTGTGGAATGCATGAGCCTGCTATCAGAGGAAAGCAGGGAATGAGGCTGATGGTTGCTCCCCACCTGCCTGGCCTAGGGCTTAGGTGCACTCCCCTGCTTCCAGCCTGAGCCTGGGCAGGATGCCCGGAGCCCATGTTCCCACGGCTGGGGTGGAGCGTGGGGCACTGACCTGGGTCCCCGAGGGCCTTGGGCCTGTGCTGGGTGCTGGAGACCCAGCACTGAGTCAAGCACAGGCTCAGCCCTGGCCCTGGGAGCTGCCACCCAGAGGAGAGGTCTTCCACAGTCTGCAACACCCCTCATCTCCAGCAGAGGGAAGCCAGCACGCAGTGCAGGCTGGAGGGAGTCAGGAGTGGAACTCAGAGTGCAGGCTGAGGGGTGACCACCCTTCTACGTCAAAGCTGGACGAGACAGAGACAGAGCCCCAGGCCCCAGGACAGAAGTAGCACCTCCAGTCCCGGGCCTGGCCGAGGGTGCTGGGTGGCCCCAGGCCCAGGGACAGACTGCACAGGGGAAATGCCCTCAGCGATTTGGACACAGATTCCAGGGTGGAGAGGCCACCTGGCAGATGGCTTCAGCCTGGCCTTACTTCACCACCTCACACATTCATTCACCACCTCACACATTCATTCAGCAAGCATTTCCTGCCACCTACCCTGTGCCAGGCCCGTGATGAAAGTTCCTGCTTGGTGGCACATGAGAGCCCTCCCAAGCCACAGCCCCACCACGTGCCCCTGGGCTGTCTGAGCTGCTGCCTCTGACAGGCTTGAGTAGAAGCAGGACTGGAAGTTTCCTTTGCATCCTTAACTCCTGTCAAACCCAGCCTGTCAGCTCTGCAGCCTCCCATGTGGAAGTCACATCTAGTTTTCACCTTCTATCCCCACCCCAATATGGCCTCTGAATGTGGGACAGGGCTTGGGATGGGGCGTGTGTGGGGGTGTCCTCATGAGGTCCCAGCACTGCGGAGGGGACCAGGCAGACACAGCAAGGTGTGAGGCCTTTCCTGAAGGTTCTGCCTGCCTGGGCTGATAGTCCCCACACCGAGTGCTCCCAAGGGATCCCGTCACTACCCATCTGTCCCAGATGTGGATGTGCCTTGTGTGGGTGTGGGACAGCTCTGGGTGGGGCATGTGGGTCTGTGGAGCTGTGTGTTTGGGGGTTTGTGTACACATAATCAGGTTGTTTCTTTAGTGTGTTGGGGGGTGCTTCTGTGTGTGTGTGTGTGTGTGTCTTGTTAGTTTGTATTTGTGTTTTTCTGGATATGTATGTGTTGTGGATTTCTGTATGTGTGTGTCTAGTGTGGTGAGTGTGTGAGTATGAACAGCCGCAAATTCAGGTGTGCAAAAAACTCTGCAGCTCTGTTTGCTTTAAATGCCATTGAATCGCATCTGCCCCTCATTCCCCTCGTGGGCAGCGGACTTGACCTCAGCCCCCTTGTAGCTTCCCGCCCGGCCCGTTCCTGGGGCTTTGTCCAGGGCAAAGCCCTGGGGAGGCCCACTGGTGTGTTTCCCACAGTGTGTACTTGAGTGTCACTGTCTGGTCCTCATGGGGCTCTGCCATCTCTGGGCCACATGTGGGTAGAGGAATCTCACAGTCTGGGAGCTCAGAGTCCTGGGGCCCTGCTGGGTGAACAACCCACATGCCACCCTGAGTTGTCCTGGGGGCTGAGAGAGCGCATTGCTCAAGTACTCCTCAGAGTACTCTGCTTGGAGGCACCATCCCTCTCCTGTGACTTTGTCTCCCACCCCTTAACTCTGAGAATGCTGAGTCTCTGGAGTTTTGTTCCCCTATGTCTGTGATGCTGGGGTGGTTGGAGGACTCCAGATTTCGGCGTGGTATGGGCTAGGGGGCCTCCAGTGAGGGTGGGGGTTGGGAGAAGGGGAGAAGAGACCAATACAAGAAGCAGTGCTAGCAATTTATTGCAACAGATACGGCCCATGGACCCGAGGTACCCTCCACGCATGGGCCTACTCCCTCCCACTGCCACGGCTGCAGGGTCCACTACACGGCCTCGCAGTGGTGCTTTAGGAGCGTGGAGGAGTTCTGCCAAGGAACCACGAGGATCTCAAACTCACAGCGCAGCTTCTGCAGACAGAGCATGAAGGAGAGAAGGGGGTGAGCCTGGACCCAGGCCTGCCTCCTCCTCAACAGTCAGCCCTCTGCCCACCCAGAAGGGCAATCATGATGACCAGGACTAGATCCCAGGTTTTTCTAGTCTACTCCCTCACTCCAGAGGGAAACCCCAGGCTCCTCTCTGCACCCCACCCTGGCCTGGGGCTGAGGCATCCAGAAGGCAGTGACAGGTTCAGCCAGGCATCAGCCTGGCTAGCCAGACCAGTTTGGGCCTCCGGTGCTGGGAGTCAGGGTGTGTGTGCGTGTGTGCAGGCTATTACCTCCTCCTCTGTGCCTGCAGCCAGGGGGCAGGTGGTGAGGTCTATTCGGTCTCCAGCCACTGCATTCTTCCGGCAGGCTGTACTCCCCATCTCCACAGTCAGGTAGTACTTGATGCCAGCCACCAGCTGGGATGGAGGGCAGGGGCAGGTCAGGAGTGCTGGGAGACTACCCTGACCCGGACTTCTCACCTCTCTGTAGCCTGCCATCTCCCACTCCCTTACCCTGGACCCATCCAGCACACTGACCTCAGGGTTCAGACCTGGGACAGGAGTGTCCTGATGGGGAATCCCTGGGGAGAGAGGCAGTGGCCTGGGCCATGCAGGAAGCTACAATCCAAGGGTGCACCCAGTCCTGAAGCGGCTGCCCCACCCCCTCACCTCCATCCCCATTCAACCTGACAGGACAGGGACAAGGGTAAAGCTAGCCAGGTAGCTGTGCAAGATCAAGGTTGGCTCCTGTCTATTTGAAATTTAGATATTTTGTTCATTGTGATATATTGGCATTAATTCGATGTTTAGAAATATATTGTATTAAAATATTATCCTGATGACTCCTGTGGCTCCCCCCCTTAAAGCTGGGGCCCGCTGAGTGTCGCACTCGCCTCACCCCCTGTCCCGCCAGCCCGGCCGCACCTGGCTCTGCGCCTTGAGGATGTGCGTGTCGCGGAAGTAGTAGAGGCTGTTGCTGCCCATGTTGTAGCTGGCCACCGCCGCCTGCGCCGCCTTCAGCACCTGCGGGTCGCTGGTCGACAGGTCCTGCCTCCCTCCGACCAAACGCTCTGCCGGCCGGGCCCGGGCGTCGCGGGGCAACGCCAGGAGGCAGACCGCGAGCAGAGCCAGGCCCAGCGCCAGCGGGAGTTTCGTACGCGCCATGGTCGTCAGTGCGGGGCCGTGGCCCGCGCCGCTTTTACGGGCTCCGAGGCCCCGCCCGGCGCCGCCCAGAGCCCGCTGTGCGCCCCCGCGGGCGCGGGCGGACCGGCCGGGATCGCGGGGCCTGGGCTATCTGGGGAGGTCACCTTCCCAACGCCCACGGGGTCAGCAAACAAGCCCCAGCACACCTGTGTGCCCCGATGCTGGCCCTGCCCTCCAGGACACACCCAGTGCTGTGAGGGAAAGGGCCCATCCAGTACGAAATACCAACAGCGGCTATGCGCACGCTCTTAGTATCACCACCATTTACTGTGTAACATCGGAGAAGTTACTTAAGCTCTCACTCACAGCCTCAGTTTCCTCCTCTGTAAAATGGGATTTCAATAGGTAAAGTCCTTCCACCTCCCAGAGCCTCAGTGTCTTCATCTGCAGGCATGTGAAGAACGGCAACAACTCTTGTCTTCTAAGATTATCCTATTAATGGTCTGAGGTTGGATCACCCATAGGTAAATTGGGCATATGCTGGAAGTACCAGCAAAACGGCACTTTTTGGAAATAATCTGATAATTAACAAATTTTAAAAAGCATTGAAGCAGTCAACATGGGAGAAGTTTGGATTTTGTTGGGATTTTTTATTTTTATCCTGGAGATCAGGACAGTTTGTACTTTTAATCATGTTGCTGAGAGAAGTGGGGCTTTTTGCCCTTGGGATACTAGGATCCGGTCAGAGCTTGGGGTCAAAGATCTTGCGGGGGGCTTGGAAGAGGTAGTGCTTTATAGTATGTGACAGCTGGTGCTTAGTAAGTGGCAATCATTCCAGTTGACCCTTGAACATGGATTTGAACTGCGCAGGTCCACTTATGCATGGATTTTGTTTTTCAATAAATCCTGTAAATGTATTTCCCTGTGATTTTAACATTTTTTCTCTAGCTTATTGTTAAGAATACAGTATATGAGGACTGTCTGGAAAAAGTCCAGCCATAAATGCCTCTGTTTTTCTTATTACATGGCTGGATACTTTCTCATATAATATAACATAACATACAAAATACGAGTGTTAATTGACCGTTTATGTTATCAGGAAGGCTTCTAGTCAATAGTAGGTTATTAGTAGTCAAGTTTGGGGGGACTCAAAGCTATACACAGATTTTCGACTGTGGAGGACAGGTTGGTGCCCCTAATCCCAAGTTGTTCAAGGGTCAGTGTATTGTGATGAATATTATGAGTAAGCATCCAGCATTCCTCAGGACTAGAGTGTGGTCACTGCCCAATCCAGCTGCTACCCCACCCTCTCAGCCCAGCTGTGAAAAACAATCTTGGGATTCCAAGGAACAGTCAGTCACAGGTCTGTTGGGGCTCAGGTGTCTGCCTTAAAGGGACAGAGCCCAGTTTGTGGGAGAGCTGGCACAAACTCAGCTTGATGTGGTGGCCAAGGCCAGGTAGTTAATCTAACCTGAGAGAAGCCAGGAGGTGGGAGAGTCTGGGGCCCAGGATCTCAACATGGGAGAAGTGGGAGAGGCAGCCCCAAGGGGACAGAAGCCTCAGGCTCTCCCAGGTCTGCTCTCCTGTCACTTGGAGTTCAGCCATGGCCACACTTACCTCCAACAGCTCCCTGGAAAGCCAGCCAAGGCCCGGTTCCCAGCTCACTTGCCCCTGTCACTCCTCTGTGCTGGAGTCCTTTGTACCCCAACCTAATAATTACCAAAGACCTTTCACCCACTGGTTTATCCTCACAAGTACCCTGTAGTAGTAAGCTTCATCCTTATTGTGCAGATGAAGAAAGTTAATCAGAGAGATCAGGACACTTGTCTAAGATAACACAGCTAGAATCAGTGTCTTGGTGAGAAAAGAGAGATGGGGAAGGGAAATTAACAATTGCCAGGTTCTTCATTATGGCCAAGCTTTGTGCCAGGGACTCAACATATGTTCTCTCATCCTCATAACACCTCTGCAGAAGCAGTGCATATTACCTCTTTCACATGAAAGAAATGGGGAGGGTCAGTGGAAGGGTCAGTGGTGGGGCCTGGGGTGGCATCCATGAGTCCTGGACTGCTCCACTGGGATATGAGGACTGCTGTTGAAGGGAAGTGTCCCTGGAGGTGGATTTCCCAAGGCTGGGTCTCACCTGAAGAAGGGCCCTAGCCCGGGCTCCACTCTGTCTGGACCACTCTGGCCTCCAGGAGGAGGCCTGAGTCAGGTGTGAGCTCGGGGTTGGCCATCCCACTGGCCACAGGGCATAGCCTCCAGTTATGCTTTGGCCCAGACATCCCAACCCAGGTTACCTGTGGCACCCCTCTCTTGCCCCTGGTCGGTAGGTCTCACTGACCAGGGTGGGCCCTTGACATTCCCTTCTCCCTGGGATCAGGCCCCCCAGGACCCTCTTCATTGAAACTTTAGTTGCAGATACTTCCTCCCCAGGGTTCTGCTCCCTTCTCCCTGTGGGGCCACATCCTGGAAAGGACACCTTATGGCAGGGGAAGCTGTGACCCAACAGTGATTAAGCTCCCCCTCCCCTGCGAAGGAGCTGTCTGTGCATTAGCTGGTTGAATCTGTACAACTCTGGGCAGCTGACAGAGGAGACTGAGGCTCAGAGTAGCAGGGCACCTTGCTGCAGTTCCCACGGCCAACGAAGGAGGAACTGAGCACGAGCCAGGCCTGGCTGGCTCTTCCAGGCTACCACCAGTCAAGGCCAGGAGTAAGCGTGGAGAGCCCTGGGGCCCTGCAGGGAGGGGGCAGTGTGGAAGGCAGGCTGACGTACTGAGGCCTCCCACCATCTGAGCTGCCATGGCAGCAGATGTGTCTTTGACTTGGGTTCGTCCTGTGACCTCCACTACCTCCTTTCCAGGGGCAGTATGACACCTTCAGGGCCCTGGAGTGCATAGGTTGGGTTCACCCCAAGCTCTGGCTCAGATTTGAGCACTCATGACTAGACTGGTCAAGCTCTGACTGGGTGCAGCAGTAGAGGAGGGGTGGAAGTCAGTGTTTGCTGACTTCCAGGCCTACCCGTGCCCCTTGCCAAGCACGTCCTGTTGGGCAATGTGGACATTTAGATAGCCTGCTTTCTTCCTGTCCCCACTTAGGTCTGCTTTTTCCAACACTGCAGGACTGGGGCCCTTTGTCCTTCTGGCTGAGGTGAGATTGGGATCTCTGAGAGCCACACTGTCACAAGGTACATTCTGGATGCCTTTTGTTTCCTGCTGTCCCAGGACTGGTCCAGGAAGCTGTGTGGGATACACCAAGGAGCCAAGATAAAGGACCTGGGCCTTTCCAACCTGTCACAGGCACTGCCTGAGCCCCAAGGGAGGTGACACAGCAGGATCAGCCCCATCAGAGACAAAGCCTGTGGCTGAAGCAGGGAAGAACCCATGACAAGAGAGTAGAGCAGGCAGCGCGTCCCACAGGGTTTTGCCAGGCGGGCCCCAGTGCCAGAGCCAAGGGCAACAAAACCAGGCAAGCAGTGTGGGCAGGACCCCCAGGAAGGGCACTGTGGAGGAGGAACAAGTCTCCATTACTTCAGAGTGCCACCAACAATCTGGCAGTGCCAGGGTTAAAGTGGGGGGAGGCCCCCCCAAGCACACCAGACCTGTCTGACAGCGTCACAGCTTAAGGGTCTAGGCTGAGGGGACTCTGAAGTGACTCCGGACCCAGTGAGTAAAACATCAGAAACACAGGCGGCCTGAAACTCCCAGGACAGCCCACATTATCACCTCAGTCTGGGCTTCAGACTGGCACCCTTCCAGAAGTGGCCTGTAACACAAGCCAGGCCCTGCTCTGGCCACCTGGTGCCCTCCCAAGGGAGCCACTCAGGCTTCCCAGACCCAGCCTTCCACTGAACCCTCATCCCCACTAACAACCATTAGAGTTTCTGACTACTCGTATAATTGCTATATACCCGGTCTTTATTTTGGTTTCCCTTTTACCCTTGCTCTAGTGTTGGAGCTAACACAGAAAGTACACAGAGGGGTTCCCTGGTGGTGTAGTGGCTAGGCTTTGGCGCGCTCAATGCTGTGGCCTGGGTTTGACTCCCCGCCAAGGAACAACCCCCCCCCCAAAAAAAAAAAAAATACACAGAACATATCTGTTCACGGTTAACAAATAATTACCATCAACGCCTCTATTACCACCACACAAATCAAGAAATGGAAACTGCCACGCCCACCCCAGGCTGTCCCACTCACCACACCCCCCTCCCACCTGCAAAGGCATTCGCTGTGGACTTTTGCAATAAGCATTTCCTTGCTTTTCTTTCTAGTGTTGCCACCTATGTAGAGATACCTAAGCAAGAACTGACTTAACTTTACATGAATAGAATCACTACTTGATGTTTATTTGCTCAGCATTGAGATTCGCCTGTTGCATCATAGTTGTCAGTTCATTTTCACTGGTATTGACAGCCATTATTAGTTCTTCCAGTTGGGGGCTGATGTAGATGAAGCTGCCATGAAGGTCCTGTAGGTGCTGGAGCAGGAGTGCAAGTGTCCTTGGTCACAGCCCAAGTGGAATTGCTGGGTCACAGGGTGGGTCTTCAGTTTTACTGAAAAACACCCACCTATTTTCCCCAAGTATTCAGACCAATTGACAGTGCCATCAGCTGGACATCAGCTTCTATAGTTCCATTTCCTTTTCAGCACTCAGTATCGTCTGACTTAAAAATTTTTGCCAACCTAGTGAGTGTATTAATAGCATCATATTTGCATTTCTGATGACTAAAGTAATTTGTTTTTTCACTGCAGTTATGTATATGCTCTGGATAGTTCTTTGCCATTTATGTGCTGCAAATATCCTTTCCCACTATGGGTCAGTCTTCTCTGTCACCCTCTTTATGGTATCTTTAGATGAATGTAGTTTCTACTAATGAAGTTGAATTCATCGTTTTCTTAATATTTTCCTGCACTAAGATTATGAAAATCTCCATTTTCCCAATTTTTGTACTTAGTATCTGTCAGTCTCCTCACCAGACTGGAAGCACCCCCGAGGGAAATTCTGTAAGCAGCAGTTCCTCAATGAGGCCCTACTGAAGGACTGAAAGCCTAGCAGGGCTGGGGGCCAGCTAGCATTTCATCTGATTGTTACAATTTCATTTTCCAAGTGTGGAAACTGAGGCTCAGAGAGGCTGAGTGACATGACCAAAGAACACAAGGCTCTTAGGTACATGGGTTTCCAGAGTTATTTTTTAGGGCCAGTCAGGATATTTCCTAACAGTAAGTCCATGAGCATATTACTTAGTCTCTCTGAGTCCCTGGTTTCCTCACCTGTAAAAGGGAACACAATTACTTATTATTGTGGAAGAAAATACTTGCAAAGATCTTAACTGTGGGCCTGGTTCACTAAGTGTTCAACCAAGAATAGGATGAAAATGTAGCAGACAAAAGTATAACTCACTCAGGCCCCCCACCAGCTGCGATGCCTAGCTTTCTGCCTGAGAGTAGGATGGATCCCAAGGGCCCTGCCCACTCCTCTGAGGCTGGGAAAGCACATGACGACTAGCAGGTGAACCCACATTTGCTTCCCCTCTTCCTGGTACCTGACTCCCACTGACTTTTCCACCAGGTGGTGCCTAACCCAGCTGTTGCTCCACTGACATCTGGAACAGTTCAGCGCACCTGGATCCCAGCAAGGGACCAACCCACATTTTCTCCCACATTACTAAGGACTGAGACACTCTGAGGCACCTGCCCAAGGCTTGTGTGGCTAGGGTGGTTTCAATCTGCACTGATAACGAGTGTGACAGACCTGATCAGCCCTGGGGAAGAGGTGACTCCCAGTCCACAAAGCCCAGTCTTAAAGGCCACTGACTTTATTGATTAAAAAACTTTGTTAAGGACAGTGACTTTTCTGACAAAATAGAAGCCAAATGGCATAAAACACCAGAGGTGAGGGTGGGGTGTGTGAAGGGGCCAGGAATCCACTCAGGAAAGCTGGTAATTACTGACATGAAAATGGCAGGGGAAGATGAAGGGAGATGCATGCAAGAGCAAGAATTCCGAAAAAGTTGAAATGGTGAAGGGAGAGAACTCCCTGAAGACCCTGGAGGATGTCACAGATGAGTAGACAGCAATCATTTCCTTTGTAGAGGACGGAGGGGAGGAGCCCCCACTCGGCTGCAAACTCTGGAGGCTCAAGGCTGAGGCTAGGGATTGGGGGCTCCCCAGAGAGCATCACAAGAAGGCGTCACACCACTCTCGAAGGCACCCGAAGCAGTCCCGGGACTGCTTGGCATTGGCGCCGCATGTGTCCTTTAGCCACTCCCGGAAGAGATCTTCATCTTTCTTTAGCACCAGAAACTGGCCAAGGACCACATAGGCCTGCAAAACAAAGGGCATGCTGCTCATGCTCTGCGGGATTAAGAAGGCCACTTTTGTGACATTCAAAGCACACCAGCCCAGGAGGCACAGCTGGTTCTGGCTAGCTCTTCAGAATATACACCCCAGTCCACCTCCACCAGGTACACTTTCTTTCCTCACTCCCAGAATGCCAGGCAATACTGTCTGCCACCCCTGCCCTCCTCAGCTGCATGCAGCCTCCCCACACCTTGTCAAAGCCCCTTTCCTCCAGCTTCTTGCCCAGGACTTCACCAATCCCGGCCAGGCTCCCCACCGGTTTCTCCCCCATGGGCTCTGCCACGAAGTCTCGGTGCTTTTGGGAGGTCGTCATCTTGATCAGGATTAATCTGGGAATCCCAAGAAAAGGTAGGTTAGGGCTGAAAACCAGAACTGCCCAAGGCCCACTGGCACTCTCTAAGAGGAAGCTAGACAGCTATTATGGTGCCCTATTCAATTGCTCTCATTTCACGGATAAGAAAACTGAGGTCCAAGGAGAGTTTTCCCCACTACTTAAGAGAGAAACCTCTTCCACTCCCTACGGGAACTGGGTTTTGGTACTGCCCCAGAGGAAAGACTATCCTGCCCTCTCGGGTGGCGCACACATGGCAGTGGAAGATTCCCAGAGTCAGTAGCCAGGGCTCGCCCTGAAGGTGTCACTTCCTCTGTGACCTTGGCTGAGCAAGGCAGACACTGACCCTGCCTGGAACCTACCTACCCTGAAAAGCACACAAAGGGGCCTTCTGCCCCACCCGCCCCACAGGTTGCTCACAGGGGGCAGGGCGGTGCGCGAACACCAGCTCCCCAGCTCCGCCGGGTTCACCCCTGGACTCCCGCCGAACCCCGCCGGCCCCGCCCCAACGCGCGCCGCCCCGCCCCGTCCACGCGCCGCCGCGCCCACGCGCCGTGTCCCGCCCCTCCTCGCCAGGCCGCCAAGCCCTCTTCGAGGGAGCATCTCTTGCGGCCCCTTCCCTCCCCGCGCCTCCTGTGGCCTCCAGTCCGAGCCCAGCTCCACAGCTCGCAGTTACCGGCACCTCCAATTCCCGTAACGGCTACTCCTGCCGCCCGGCTGCTCCCGCCGATACCGCAATCCACTAGAACTTTCTTCTACTTCCGTTTCCGGGTCGCCTCAAGACCGCCTTAAAAAAAAATTAAACCTGGCACTTCTAGCCACCTAGAGCCATAGAGTTGAGGCGCCCTAGACCTCCGCGGCGGCCTTAGTAGGGACTCGTTTTCGATCGTTCGTGTGAAACCGAGCCGCCCTCTATGGCCTCACGTCTCGGGCACCATTTCCGGTCTCAAGAAACAGAGGCTTCGACGGACAAAATTCATTTCCCCTCTGCACGGCATCCGGAACTCAAGGACCTAGTTTTGGCCGACCTGGCGGTGGGAAGAGTTAGAGAAACGGACAAGGAGGGTTTCGGAAAGGGTGGCCGGAAGCCTCCTAGAGAGCGCCGGAAGTACGATTCTCTGAAGGGTCCGACTCGGTTCGATTCGTGTACTCCTCGAAGCGGTCGGGCTTGTAGGACTCGGGCAGGAACCGGAGGTGCCAGAGACCTGAGTCCAAGCTGACGCCACTGTCGTGACCGCGGGCAAGTTCCTTTTTTCTACCTTCACTGGCTCGTTGTGAAGTGAGTCGTTGACAAGCCGCTCCCAGCGATCGTCCAGCCTGGAGAACGGAGTCGTTTCAGGCAGCGCCCTTGGAAGAAAAGGGCCAGAAAGTAAGTGTGCGTCGGTCTCTCTGAGAGTCTTTCCTCCGGGATATGGAGGAAGTACGGCAGGGGACGGCAACTAGAGGCGACACTTCGGAGTTTCCTTTGGAAACCACCAGTCTCGGTGGTGCCAGTTTTTGTCTTCTCCGAACCCGAGTCAGAAACAGGAGATGCCGCAGACCAAGCCAGCATACGTGGACCTTTAATGAACTCGGCCCTGGCTTGTACCATCGCGGTGGTCTCCTAACTGGTGTCTAGATAGTAGTTTGTTGAAAGATTGAGCATCTGTGTTGTGTGGCTGTGCTACATGTAAGTTAAGGAAGATACAGTTTATCTCACACTCCTTTCTGAGCAGTTGCCAGAATGATTTATTTAGTTTTTATGGTTATGCCAGTACTTCCAATAACATGAGTTATTTTACGTGCCATCCACTGTGCTGAGTGTTTTGTTTACATCATTTCATCCTAATAACAATGTTCTGGGTTAGTTGTTTTTCTTTGAGGCCTAGAAAAATTAAACAGTTTAATTAAAAGTGTCAATGTAAGAATGTTCACACCTATAGAGAATTTTTATAAAGGTTTATTTGCGCCAAACTGATGACCTTTTCTGGGGAGCAAGATCTAAAATGCTCTGGAGAATAATAGTTCTGCAGTTTCTTTTATGCATTAGGAATTGAGGGGGGTTCCCTGGTGGTGTAGTGGCTAGGCTTCGGCACTCAACGCTGCAGCCTGGGTTCAAGTCCCAGCCAAGGAACCCCCCCCAAAAAAAAAAAAATAAAAGGAATTGAAGGATCTAAGGAAGATTACGCGATGGTGGGAGAAAGCAGGATGGGCATTGGATTACAGAATATTTAATGAGATTATACAAGATCTGTCCAGCAAGTGTCTAGCCGTGTAATATGAAAAATAGAGGCATTTATGGCTGGATTTTTTCCAAACAGCCCTTGGAAGCTCTTGAGGGAGGTCATGCCTTTGAGGGGTATTACTTGGCTGGCTTAAAACTTTTCATTAAAGAAGTTATGTATAAGCCTGGGACGTGATTACCCATCATGACCTGTCCATTTAGGAATTTATGGTCAGATCACCCTGTAAGGTCACTTTCCAAGGGATCCCTTTTTTTCACACAGAAAATACTCAAGGTAGGATTTCAATCCAAGCAATTAGGTTTCAGAGCCCATGTTCTTAACCAGAACATTGTGTCACTTCTCAGTGAAAAGTCCCTCCCCATCTTCAAAACCAGTCCTCGGTTCTGAACCTGCCATCTAAGAAACTCAGGAGTGGGAGTTGACAGCCTCTGTGTCCCACCCCCCACCTTCTTGGACAGGACCCAGCATGTCTCAGGCCACCAAGAGGAAGCATGTGGTGAAGGAGGTGCTGGGGGAGCACATGGTACCCTCTGACCAGCAGCAGATTGTGCGGGTGAGTAGCATTTATTACAAGCTGCTCTGTTCCCACTCCTCCATTCCCGTTGGGCTCCTGGGATAAAGGAAGAGTGTGCTGCAGTTCAGTGGGTCTTTGAGCTAGCTGACAGGGCCTACTGGTTCTTGTTGTCTCCTGGACCAGGTACTCAAGACCCCAGGGAACAATCTGCATGAGGTGGAGACAGCCCAGGGGCAGCGCTTCCTGGTGAGCATGCCCTCCAAATACCGTAAGAATATTTGGATCAAGAGAGGTGAGAGAGCCTTCTAGGAGACAACCATTTCCTGTGGCCTTGGCTTCCTCCACTGCAAGCTGGACTGTGCCTTTTCTCCTCTCTACCTGCAGGAGACTTTCTTATTGTTGACCCTATTGAAGAGGGAGAAAAGGTGAAGGCTGAGATTTCCTTTGTGCTCTGCAAAGATCATGTGCGCGCTCTACAGAAGGAAGGGCTCTGGTAGGTGATCCCCTTGTCACAGGTTGCCTGATTTCTGGAGGATCGACTTCCTGGCTATGAAATTGAGGGAGAAGATCATGGCATCCCAGGCAGGGACTGCTGGAAACAGCTTTTATACTGAGAGATTTCTGACCTTTCTGACCCTGGCTCTTCTCTTGGCACAGGCCTGAGGCCTTCTCTGAAGTGGCTGAGAAACACAACAACAGGAACAGGTGAGGATCAAGCCATAAGTTGGGGAAGACAAAAAAATAGGGGTTCAGGCTTGGTCCCTAGAGCCTTCCTTTTTCCCTATGTAGGGTCCCTGATGAGCGCTCCTAAGTATGTGTTTATGCCTGTGGCTTGAAAGTCAGATGTGCTGGGATAAAATCTTGGCTTTGTCATTCATAACTGAGTGACTTTAAGCAGATTATTTAATCAGTTAAGCCTGGACCTCCTCACCTACAAAAGATTGTAAGGATTAAAGGAGTTGATGCTTATAATAATTGTTTAGTTTAGTACCTGGTATGCACTGTGGGTCCATTGTGTGTTAGTTGTTTATAGTGTAATCGTCATTTTAAAACCAGTGATTCTAGTAAACTTTTGATACAGGGTCATCTTTATTGAGCCTGTTTTCCTTGGCTAACTTTTTCTGCTATTTGCTGACTCTCTCCCTGACTTGCTAAGCCCTTACTGCTTGGCCATGTGGGGCTCGTTGACTGCAGATCTGGTTTTCCCAGAAGGTATTAGACTAACTGTCCTTTTCCCCCATAAAGACAGACTCAACCAGAACGCCCAGCTGAGCCACAGTCATCAGAAGAGTCCAGCTCTGAAGATGATTCTGACCTCTTTGTTAACACCAACCGCAGACAGTATCTTGAGAGTGAGGAGGAGAGCGAAGAGGATGAGGCAGCTTGAGACCCTGGACCCACTTCTTCTCTTGCTCAGAGACTAGTTCTTGGCTCTTCTGAGCTTGGACATTCCCAGGGTGCTCTATAGATCTTCCCCCCTGGATGGGGACAAGGCAGGACCCCTCTCTGAACTGACTTTCCGACCTAGGACAATTAAACCCCTGGTGGGTAGTGACTTGTGCTGGTGTCTTGAGTGGCTCTCTGGAGGGAGGAGGGACCTGTGATGAAGTTAAAAACTGCTCCTTGGTGGAGGCCTAATGGGCAGGTGGGCTGAATGAGCAAGAAATGGGGAGTGGCTGGGGTCTTTCCTAGCTCCTCTCTCTCTCACTGGGCACTTAGTAAGTGCCAGGCCCTGTGCTGTGCCTCCTTGCATGTATTAATAACTAGGAACAGTCCCACTTCATTGCCTGCTTGCAGTTAGTACTAATTCAGGCATTCAGGATCATAGCCATAGGACCTAGTGCCCCCTTGCCTCTCACAAAACACTCAGGATGAATTTCATAGTGCCTCGTAAGCTGTTTTCCCTGCCTTCCTAGTCACTTGTGACTGCAGGAGTGCCCACCTCCATGCTGCCGTGTAAGTCCCCCGGTTGGTGGCCTCCTTGTGGCTACTCAGACCTCTTATAAACCTCTGGTTCTATACTCTCCCTCTTTGTTGCTGAGTTTGAACTTGTAGTCACTGCTCAGACGTTGAAGAGTTTATCTTCTGGCTTAGTTTTCTACCCCTGTAGAAAAAATGTCATTATTTTTTATATCCCCTGGATGGGCCTGTTCAAAACGTGGCCCTTTAGTTCTTTGATGTCCCCTTCACCCCCACCACTAATGCTCCTGTCTTCTGTTCCAGGCCTACGTCCCTACTCCCTGGACCCTTATCATCCATAGAAATTGCAACACCTTTTGAATTCAAATACCTGTATTGTCACCACCTGTGGCTTTCTTGCATACTTGTTCAACTACCCTCTCTGCAAAAATTCCTTATCTTCATCCTCCAGCCTGCCACATTCTCACCATTGTCCTCCTGTCTTCACTTCTGTCCTTGTACAGCATGGACTTCATGGCCCACACCCTCCACTGCCTGGTCTTCCTACATTGTCTTCATCTACTAAAACCTAATCCTGGCCAACACAACTGTTAACCTCTGTGCGTGCATGCAAGTAGCTGCTAGACAAAACCGCCAACCTGGCTTACTAGTTTTACCTTAAATTCATAATTACAAACCTCAGATGGATACTTGGCACTGCCCAGCCCTACCAGGCCTTGTGCTGTGCTTCCTTGCATGTATTTAATAACTGGAAACAGTCCCACTTCACTGGCGATGTTGTATTTCAAAGCTTCTGTGTTGTCTACCAGTTCCGCTTCCTTGTTAGTTACCACAGCTCCTCCTCCATTAATAGTGGCCACTGGTGGGAACTCTCACCCACTTCCCTCCACCCCGCATTTACCAACCCTGCAGATGTGCTCACAGATCTTCCTATCTTTTTACTTCCCATTGGGAAGTAATCCAGTGGGACGCCAACCTTTCCTCATTTACCTGTTCACTCGCATTCTCTTCATTGCTTAGTATAGCTGTAAATATATATTTATGTGTAATATATGTATATGCTTGTGTGTACTTGTATACACATGTTTAAAAATACACGTGTGTGTGTGGACAAACACCAAAAAAACCAGATGAGGTAGAGCTATATATATGTGTGTGCATATCTGTTTTTTATTCATCTGAGTTCATTTTTTATGGGAGATAGCTAACTTTTTTCCTAAAGGAATGGCCACTAGTCCCCATACCATTTATTCAATGGGTCATTCTTTCCTTGCTGATTTAAAAATACTGATTTTTAAAATAAACTGAGTAGTTCCCTGGTGGTGTAGTGGCTAGGCTTTGGCACTGTCAACGCTGTGGCCTAGGTTCAATTCCCAGCCAGGGAACTACCCAAATAAAAAAACAAATAAATAAAATAAACTATATTCCTGCATGTATTTGGAATTCTCATCTGTCCTGCTGATCTGTGTGCACGTATCACATTTCATAGCATGATTGATAGAGCTCTCTCAACCTTACCCCATTGTCCCTTGAAAATTTTATATTTTCATATCTTATATAAGAACTATAGAATAGGCTTGTCAATTTTTATTTGAAAGTCCTGTTGAAATTTTCATTGGCATGGATTTAAATTGTAGTTTGATTTGGAGAGAAGTGCCATCTTAAGTTTTGAATCATCCTATCCAGAAATGAGGTATGTGGGTTCTTTTGTAAGGTGTATTCATATGGCTCTTTGATGTTTCTAGTTCAATTTAGCCTTAGGAATTTTAGAGTTACTTGTTGGTACAAATGGGTCTTTTGAAATTACATTTCTAATCATCACTGGCATGTAGAAAACTTGACATCCTTGTGTGCTCACCTGTTTGATCTATTTGAATCTCTAATTCAAAGTTGTTTTTCAGTGGATTCTTTTGGCTTCCTGGCTAAAGAGTCAAATCATCTAGAGGCAGATCTGTCTCATATTTTATACTTCTTTTTCTTGTGAATTATGGAGGCCAGGACCTCCAGTATAATGGAGAATGAAACCCTTAGTTGTTTCTCTCTTAGCGGGAATGGTTCTCATGTTTCATCAAGAAACACAATTCTTGCTTTAGGTTTCTAGTAGATAACCTTCATTAGGCTGAAGATGTTTCCCTCTGTTCTAACTCACCAGGGTTTTTTTTTCCTTTGTTCAACACTGATGAATTTTGACATGTATTTGTTTAGTTTCATTGTGCTCATTTTCATTAATAGGTTTCCCAATGTGGAACCATTCGGACAGTAAACCCTGCTTAGTTTTATAATATTTATTTACTTAGGATTTTATATCTTTCCCTGGGCGAATTTCACTTTTTGTTTTAATAATGTACCTGTCTCATTTTGACAACAATTACACTAGCATGTGGAATGGGTTTAGAAACATTTCATCTTCAGGCTTGAATAATTATTGAAAAGAAGTTACTTGTGTCTTTGAAGTTTGTTAGAATTTATTTATAAAAATATTTGTGCTTGATGCCTTTTTTAGGGGTAGAGCTTTGCCTTTTAATTTCTTCTATGGCATTTTATCTGCTCAAGTTTTCTACAGAGCCAATTTTCGTAACTTTTTTTAGAATCATGTATTTCGTGTATATTTAAGCTTTTTGAGGCAAAAGTCAGGCTTAGTAATTTGTATTATTTGGGACTTACAAATGACAAAATCTAACTTAAACTTCAGGTGCAAACACACTGATTGGTGAGAGGTCTCAGAGCTTTATTTAAGCAGAGCTGAACCAGGGCTGGCACGGTCTGTCAGGACTGTGTCCTCATTGTTTTTCAGACCATCTCTCCTCCTCCTGGTTGACCGATCCCTTTCTTCCTGCAAGTGTTTTCTGCAGGAAGCTTCAGCTTACACTTGATCCTTACAAAGAGTTCCTTCAGCAGGGTCCATGTATTTCAGGGAAGAACAGTTGGGTCTTGTTCAGGTCACTTGCCTGCTTGTGAGCAGTCATGGTGGCCTGGGCTGCATGTGTATGAGGGACAGTTAGGGGGTTCAGGGAGACAAGATGAACCACACTTGATCTATATGCTTCACGTGAATGAAGAGGCTCTTAACACCAGAAAAAGGGGCAAGGGGTGAGAGGATATCAAACCAACAAATACGTGTGTTCTGTGTATTTTATTTTCTTTGACAAGTTTTGCAAAATGTCTGTTTACTTTATTGGCCCTTGTGTTTCTTTGGAGTCTCGTTTCTAGCTTCTGAGTTATATGTTTAGTTAATTTATTTAATTTCAGTCTTGCTTTTGAATATATTTAGGGGGTATAAGTTTTCCTCAAAGTACTCTGTGTGTGGGGGGTTTTTTTTTTGCATTGTATCTATAAGCTTGGCCTTACATTTTCCTCCAGCTCTCAGTGACTCTGTGACTTACCTAATAGCCTCTTTTTTTCCCCTACAGCCTTTCATCTGCTCCATCTCTTGTCGGCTATTTAGCTCCTGTGTCATGTAGCTCAGAACCGGAGGGAGGCAGAGTCCTGGTATTCTTCATGTTACTCTCTTTGTCATTCTCTAAAGCGGAATTCCACCTGTGTTTCCCAAGTTAGTGGTGGAATCCAACCATGTGTGAATAGATGTCTTCCAGAATAAGCTGAGTGTTTTAAGAGCCCCTTTCCCCTGATGCCATGGCCAGGCTTGTGATTGGTTGTCCGATAGTACTGACCCCTGTTGCAGTGAGGTTTGAAACTTTTGGCCCTTCAGACACTGTACTTCTGTCACTTTCGGACCAGCCTTTACAGCCAGGCCATTTCTACTGGTGCTTCCCCACACAGCCCAGCACTCATATATACACAGCAACCTGAGCTAGCCACATGGTTCTCCTCCTTCAGTATGTAAATGTGGTGAGATACCTTGATACAGTTTATAACGTTAAAATATCTTTACATTCCTGGAATGAGAGTTTTTTTCAATGTTGCTAGATTTGGTTTTCTGATATTGGGGGAGATTTTGGCATCCAGGTTCATAAGTGAAATGGTTTAAGCTCTTCCTTTCCTGTACTGCCCTTGTCTGGCTGTTACGTGAAGGTTATGCCAGCCGCCTGAAATAAATTGGAGAGCATTCTCTATCTTTTTGTTTTCATTACAAGTGTATGTATAAGATGAGGAATTTTGCATTTCTAAAACTTTTTATAAAACTTAACTGTGGAGTTCCCTGGTGGTGTAGTGGCTTAGCTTCAGCGCTGTCAACGCTGCGGCCTGGGTTCGATTCCCAGCCAGGGAACTACCCACATAAAAAAAACAAAACAAAAAAAACCCACTTAACTGTGAAACCAACTGTGCCTGGCATCTGGGGTGGTGGGTGGATTTTTAACTAGATTTTGATCAATAATAGGTTGCTCAGTTTTCTGTTCTTGAATCTCTTGCTTTGAGGGACAAATATTTTTATATTTTCTCATTTTATCTATGGTTTTCAATTTATTGGCACAAAACTGTAAAATTGCCTCATGTTTGTAAACTTTTCCCAAAGTTATGTCCCCTCATTTATACCTAATATTTATTTGTGCTTTCTCTTTTTTATCCTGTCTTGGCAGAAGTTTATTCATTAATGTCTCTTCCAAACACTGACTTTTTGTTATTCCTCGTCATTGTTAGCTTCTATTTCCTGAGTGCCCACTCTTGCCATATTTCCCCTGTACCTATACTCCCTTTGGGTTTATCCTGTGGTTCTTTTTCTAACCCTTTTGGTTGGGTGCTTAGCTCATTAATTTTCAGCTTTACCTCCTCCCCTACCTCAGACTGTTTAAGGCCTTTTCAAACATAAACCCAAAGTTAAAGAATTGTAAGGGAGTTCCCTGATGGTATAGTGGCTTAAGGCTTCGGCGCTGGCACTGTCAGCGCTGCTGCCTGGGTTCGATTCCCAGCCAGGGAGCTACCCACGTACCAAAAAGCAAAAAAAAAAAAAAAAAAAAAGAATTGTAAAATAAGCACCTGAAATACCTTTCCTCTGGGTCACCAAGTTAGAACATGTTGCCATATTCTGTTTCTCTATACACGCCTCACACATCATTTTTGCATTTTAATTGTTAACATCTCTTTAGCCTCTTTTAATTTAGAACAGATGCCTTAATGGTTTTTTTGTTCTTTATAAGATGGACTCTTTGGGCAAGTTCAAGCGAGTTACCTTATAAAAATGTCCCACATTTGGATTTGTGTGATTATTTTTGCATGCTCAGGTTTGACTTAAAACAGTTTTATGGTGTTTGCTAATTGTGTATCACAGGGCACGTGGTACAGGATGTCCAGCTATTAGTGATGCTAATTCGATCACCTGGTTAAAGGGATGGTTTCTAGATCATTTCCCTATACTGGTACTATTGTCCTTTTGTGAATAGGTAATTTGTAAGTAGGCTAAAATTTCCCTTGATGTATTTCTGTATCTAGTTTTTAAAAATTGTGTTAAAATACACATAAAATTTACTGTATTTTAAACATACAGTTCAGTAGTGTTAAGTACATGTATATTGTTGTGCAACCAATCTCCAGAATGTTTTTTATATCCATTAAAAACTCACCATTTGCCCCTCCCCCAGGCCCTGATAACCACCATTCTTTCTGTTTCTATGAGTTTGACTAGTAGCCTCAGAGAAGTGGGGTCATACAATATTTGTCCTTTTGTGTCTAGCTTATCTCACTCAGCATGAAGTCCTTCAGGTTCATCCATGTGGTAGCTTGTGTCAGAATCACCTTTTTAAGGTTGAATAATATTCTACTGTATGTATATGTATATGCCACATTGGGTTTATACATTCCTCTGTCAGTAGACCCTTGGATTCCTTCCACTTTAACTATTATGAGTAATGCTGCTATGAACATGGGTGTACAAATGCCTCTTAGAGATCTTGCTTTCAGTTCTTGTGGCAATACACCCAGAAATAGATTTGCTGCACCATATGGTAATTCTATGTTTAATTTTCTAAGGAGCCACTGCTATACTGGTTTTCCATAGTGGCCACACCATTTTACATACCCACCAGCAGTGCAGTGTTGCAATTTCTCCATATCCTCGGCAACACGTTATTTTCTGGTTTTGTTTGTATGTTTATAACAATGTTGCCGTCCTGATAGTTAGGAAGTATTTAGTATTTTAATTATAGTTTAGTTTTGAGAGTTTAGTTTAGTTTTGAGAATATAGTTTAGTTTTTTTGAGAGTTTTCTAATTTTCATTATTTCTTTTTTAGTCCATAAATGGTATTTAAATACTTAGTTGGTTATTTTTTGATAGTGTGAGCACCTTCAAACCCACCACCACTAGGACTTTGACGATAACCCAAGCAACTATACCTCCAAATCGAGGTGTGCATCTTCTTGAATTTCATATACCCTTGTTTTATATATACTTATATATATATATATGTATCTACATGTATTTTCTAAAGAGTTTTTAAAAGTTAGTTTTAACCTTATGAAAAGATGAATGTGCTGAATGTCATATTTGGGAGCTGACTTCCTTTGTTTAATAGTGCATTTCTGTGATTCTCCTCACTGCTGCATGTTGTAGTTCATTTGTTTTGATGGTTGATATTACTTCCTTGTGGGATTATGTCACAATTTATCCATTCACTCCTCTGCTGATAGCCTTCAAGTTCATCCCCTATTTTTGCTGTTGTAAACATTCTTGTACATGTGTTTGGGTACACATGGGAGAGTTTCTCTTGGGACAGTTGCTAGGTGTGGTCCTCTGTCACAACTTTAGGCCATGCTGGGAAATGTTTGCCAAAGTGACTGCACCTATTCACGTTTATCAGCCGTGGATCCCTGAGGTGCATTTAATGATTCCTTCCTGGAGTCTCAATTTTTGCTTAATATATCTTGAGTTTATGTTAAGTACAACATGTTTAAAATTGTTATCTTGTTTTGTGATTTGGACCATTTATTATGGACTGATTCTTTCCATCCTGATATAGATGCTTTTTGGTATAGTTTATTTTATCTGATGTTAGTGTAGCTACCTGGGATTTTTTCTCATTAGTACTTTTGCTTAGTAAGTCATCTCTCACCCTTTTACTTTCAATCTGTGTATGTCTGCATGCTTTAGATGTCTTAGGGTGTATCAGATTCTTAAAAATTGAATCACTGTTTGTCTTTTAACTGATATATTTAATCCATTTAACTCTTAGATGGTTATTTAAAGTTTTAGATTCTAAATTCTTTTCCTTCGATACCTTAAAAATACTACTTGTCTTCTTGCATTTTTGCTATTGAAAAATCTCTTGTCAGTCTGATCATCGTTTCTTTGTGTATGATGTTCTTTTTCTCTCTGTAAGTGTTAGCTCTGATATTTTCTAAGTTCTGTATGATATATGTAGGTGTGAGTCATCTTTTCTCTCCTTTTGGCATTCCTTAGGCTTTTTTGATCCAGGGTGCTTCATGTTTGGATTCCAGGAAATTTTATCTTCATTATATCTTCCAGTATGTTCTCCCTCCATGTTTATATTTCTCTTGAGAGTTCCTCACATCCAGATGTTAGTACCTTTACTTCTGTCTTCCATATCTCTTAGCTTTTCTCTTACATTTTTTATTTCTTCAGTCCTTTCTCTTAGATTTTCTCAATCTGATCTTCTGATTCACTGTTTCATTCCTAAAGGCTACCTCTTCTTTTGTATATCCTGTGTAGTGTGTTTTTTTCAGCTCAGGTTGAGTTCTGGATCAGGTTTAAACTACAGATGACCACACTGGAAATTTCCTTGATAGAAAACTTTGGGAGCCAGGGTCTAACATACTTCAGCAATAGCCCCAGAGGGGCCAGGCAGGTGGAGTATTTTCCCATCAACTCTCACCAGTCGTTGAAGGGCTGCTCCTGGGGGCGTTAGCTGCGGGCCTGCCCATGTTTGGGGAGAGAAGCGTGTGGGTAGTCTGGGCTTCAGCGGCCAGGAAAAGTCTTTGGGCAAAGGGTTGCAGGTGCTGGCCTTTGAAATGTAGCCAGCTTGTGAATCTGTTACATGCTGAGGGGATATGGGTGGGAGCGTACACTGCTCAGCAGCAGGAAGGAGTCCATAAATGCAGAAGCCCTGGGAGCCATGAGTACTGATGGAATCTGATTTCCAAAGCTGCAACCAAGTCCATAGTGTGGAGGAGACAGAGCTCAGTGGTAGGGGTGGTTTACAGCTGCCTGACAGTCCAAAGCTTCCTGTTGCAAGGGCCATTCAAACTTGGTCTCATCTGGTAGCTCAGTACAAAGAAAGGCTTTAGTAAAATTTTTAAATGTGGAGTATGCTGCCTTCAGTGCACAAAGAAGCTTCTCTCTGTAGTTGGAGGCATAAGACCAGCACTTGATCCTTTGTAGCTGCACAGATACCCCTGAGGAAAGTGCTGGGGTTGCAGCATCTGCATTTGGTCTTCATTCAAGGCCCAGCCATCTCTGCTTTCCTGTACCTGAGGCGCATGCCAGGCCGTGTGGCTCATTCCCTCAGTAGGAACCACTGTTGGTTTTGTCAGTGGAAGGGAAAATCTGGTCCCCAGCAGTGGCTCACGTTGTGCTCGAGTCATGTTCAAGGCTTTCTACCAAGTGCCATTAGCGGCAGCAGTTTTTCAGTTTGATGCTAAAATACCTATGTCATTATGTGTCCCTTACTAGTTCAGTGAGGTGCCAAATTCCAGGTTGTTAAGCATGGAGACAGTGATGGGTATCACTCTGTTTTCATTAATTCTGGTGTGAGAAGCTCATTCTCTTTTCCTCCTTGTGTTATGCACCATGACCTTGGGCAGTGTGAGTCAGAGATGATCAGTGCCTGGATCCCTATTCAGCCAGCATTTACAGGAGCTACCAGCAGGGGTCACAGTAAGCACATCCAACCAGCAAGTGAGCAGCTGTCCCCGGGCTGCAGCACCCCCAAAACGTCCATCTCGATTAATACAACCTGGGGACACAGCAGGCTCAGTCTAACCGAAGGGTCCATCAGCAACTGGTCCCCAGCTGGTAACACAAGTTCTACCCCCAGGGGAGTTCTATTGAGCAGTCAGTCCCTACCCCCCCACCCCCCCACCGCCCCCAGCATATACAGAGGAGTATGTGCTCAAGAGCTCTTGGACAGAGGTGGGAGCTGCCCTAGAATTTCCATTTTAAAGTACTACTCACAGCAGGTGCATGGGGACTCATCTGGCAGTACCTTTGGCTACATGTCCCAGAAACCCTGCTTCCGAAAATGCCATGGGACTCAGAAAGCTGTGGGACCTTATAGGGTGGGCAGGTGGGCTGACCCCTCAGAACTCTAATTTCTAAAGGGGTTTTCTCTCCGGGGCCCTCCTCACCCCACCATTTCAGTTGTCACCCTTCTAAAAATGGCTGTAGTTTTCAGTCTACCTGCCTTGCCTCCCTCATTTTGCCTCATCTCTGAAACCTCTGGGTGACTTCCTCTTTCACTTGGGTCCCCCAGTCACCCTGTCTCCCATAATTTATCATTTTGACAGTCAAGGTCTGTCTGATCAATCCTATTCACCATCCATGACCACACCTAGTTTTGTGAGAGTAGACATCTGCAGGGTGTTCCTCTCCTTTTTTGATCCCTCCTTTCATTCTCTCCAGAGCTGACAAATGAGACACTTTTTGGGACCCCTCCTGTCTGTCTCTTCCTTGCTCCCCAAGGTTGAGCATATATTGGCACAGAGGGAAATTTGCTTCTTTTAGTGTTCCCTAGAGCAGGTGCCCAGAGAAGGGGAAGGGCCAGAGGTCAGGAAGGGCAGGTAATGTGTGTTGTGCACGTTTAGTCTGGAAGGTGTGGGGCCTGGAGGGGTTTTGACGAGACTCACCTGAGATGGCAGGATTCATTGCCTCGAGTCAGGGAAGGGAAAATCGGTGTTGCAGTAGGGCTGGGACCCAGCTTGCCAAGGTGGAGCTGAGTGAGACCAGCGCCTTCCCAGGGTAGTAGAGCCTCAGAGAAATGGCCAAGGGGCAGCAACTTGGAGTCTCACCACAGCCCTGCGAGCGAGGACATTCATCCCCATTCTATACCAAAGTGCAGACATTCAGACCAGCAGGAAATGAGTTTCTCACCAACAGACAGAACTTCTAGAAGATGACAGAAGTTCAGAAAGAATGAAAATGACTCCAGAGGAGAGATCTGAGAAGCAAGAAGGAATGAGGAGCAAGCTCATTAATGAGGCTAATTTAGGGGCGGTTCTTAAAAAGTCAAGGTAAAGTACGGCAGAATAAAAGCACATGAGACTTGTGTGCTAATAATACTAGTCATAATAGTGGTACCTGTTCTTTGGGGTTTTCTATACAGTCCAGCTGATTACTGAGCATGGTAAGATAACTGCTACTACTCTATGGCTCATGTAAATGTTATAACTAGATGCCAAATACAGAAAAAGAAAACAGAAGGCAAAACTACTTGGATTATCACAGGACAGAAATGAGTATTTTTTTGTTTTGTTTACAATGAAAGCCATAAGATCTGACTGCCTTCCATTTCCCTGCCCTTCCCTCTTGGTGAAAAATTCAGCCTGAACTCAGATCCCATGGCCATGGTATTGCCCCATGCCCAGTGGTCAACAAGATGACATCAGTACTGAGACTTCCTAGGAATGAGCCTGCCTAGCACTGTGAGACCACATTATCAGACCAAAAGCCTGGTTAGTGCATCCTGCAGATTGGTTTATGACCAAAAGGGGAAACTATGAAAAAATGGGGTTCTGTGCAGAGCACCTCACAGGGTGATCTGATTACAAAGTCCAAATTGGGCAGGTCTTGGTGTGTAGTCACAACCCAGGCCTGTAACTTTTTAGTGAAAGGTTTCTCTCTCCCTGAAGCCAGCCCTGTCCCTTGTCCCTGGACATCTACTTAACATACCTTGGAAATAAACGTAACCACCCTCAAGAGAGGACGTAATCTTCTTAAGTATCCTGTACTCCAACCCCTACTTTCTCCCACCCTCATGTAATCTTAATTTCAAATGTGTAAAAGATGCTGCAAATGTTATTCTCCAGAGGATTTTAGACCGTACTCACTGGCATGTTATCAGTTTGGCCCAAATAAACTGTTACAAATTCAACAACAGCAATGGCAACTCACTTAAGACTGTACAGGAGCAGTTACAATTAAAGGATTCTGAAAGCTTTGTATAGTTTGAAGGGAGGTAGATGGGTGACTATGTTTAGACTGTGTGAATAGATGTAAAATGTAACTTCTAAGTTATTAATAGTAAAAAGATTTTAAAAATCATTCAAAAAGAAAGCAAGGAAGAAGAGCAGGACAAATAGAAAGTATTGCTTGTATAGAATGCAAACCAGTTTTGGTTCAAGCAGAAAAGGAATTTTCTAGACCATTCGTGGTGATTCATTATGATGGTTAATTTTGTGTCAATTTGGGCTCAAGAGATGCCCAGATACCTGGTAAAACATTATTTCTGGGTGTGTCTGAGAGTTTCTAGAAGAAACTAGCATTTGGATCACCAGACTGAGTAAAGAAGGTCACTCTCACCAGTGCCGGTGGGGCCTCAAGAGAAAAAGGTGGAGGAAGGATTTGCTGAGCATCTGGGATGTCTGCCTTCTGTTGTTTTGGTTGGTTGGTTTGTTTTCGGTAGTTCCCTAGCTGGGAATCGAACCCAGGCCATGGCATTGACAGCACCAAAGCCTAGCCACTACACCACCAGGGAACCCTCGGGATGTCCAACTTCTGCCCCTGGACACCTTCGCTCCTCAGGCCCTTGTTGTCCTTTCAGTCTCTACCTCCAGAAACAATGTGCTGACTTCCAATAGCATAGATTAAGTTTGCCAGAACAGTGTGTACGATTTTTGTCTGGTCTTTACCTCCATCGTGTCTGTGAGCTCACCCATATTGTTCATTCCATTATGTGAATATCGACAATTTATCCATTCTACTGTTGACAGACACTTGAGTTGTTTCCATAAATAATGCTGTTCTAAACATTTTCGTCTTTGGCTGAACATGTGTACATTTTTCTGTTGCTGGAATATTTTTGCTTTTTATTTCTTTTAAGGTGTTTTTTGTTTTTAATGTGGGTGGTTCCCTGGCTGGGAAACGAACCCAGGCTGCAGTGTTGACAGCGCCGAAGCCTTAAGACTACAACCACCAGGGAACTCCTATCTTTACTTTTTAAACGAAGTTTTACAATGGAATTTTCAAACATATTCAAAGTGGGTAGAATGGAATGAACACCCTTGTACCATCACCCAGCTTCAATAGCCATCAACATTTTGCTGGTCCTACCTCATGTATCCCCATGCCTTTTTTTTTTTTTTTTTTTCATTTTAATGTTGGAATAACTTAAATTCCAGCTCTTATGACATCCTTCTATCTGTACTTATTTATAATATACATGTACATGCAATATGTGCAATATGTGTATCTCTAACCAATGGTTTTTTTTGTATCTCAAGAATGTTTTTGTTTGAATCAGAATCCAAACAAGGTCTATACATTGAGTTCCTCTGGATGTCTTTTGCATCTTTCTAAAAATCTATTAACATTTCTGTCACCTTTTTTTGTACCTTTTCTTTTTTGATGAAAGCAGTTCATTTGCCTGTAGATTTCCCTACATGCCTGACTTGCCTGATTATATCCCATTGGTGACATCTAACATGGTCTTCTGTCCCGTTTTTCTTGGAAACTGGAAGGTAAACCTAGAAGCTAGTATTTTGTAATGACCACTTCCCAGGTGATGCCACCAACCTCATCATGAGGTGAGTTGTGCTTTTAATGATGTGAAAATTGCTGAGTGGGTTCAGGTGGTCTGGCAGTTGTTGATTATTGATCGTAATTACCTACATCCTTCACATATCAGGCATTACAAAATGGTGATTTTTCTAATTCTATCATTAGTTCTGCATTCTTAGCTGGAATTCTATAAGGAAGAGCTTTCTTTTATAAGCTGTTTGGTTACTCTGAAATACAACCATAAGGGAGGCACAGGACTTTTTTTCTTTTTAAATCAATTTCAGCATAAAGCTTTGATGCCGTTTTAGTTAGAGCCCAGTCAGGAGAATGAATTTTTTTTTTTTTTTTTTTTTTTTTAATGTGGGTAGTTCCCTGGCTGGGAATCGAACCCAGGCCGCAGCGTTGACAGAGCTGAAGCCTTAGCTACTACACCACCAGGGAACTCCCAGGAGATTGAAATTCTTTTTTTTTTTTTTTTTTTTTTTGCTTTTTGGTATGTGGGTAGCTCCCTGACTGGGAATCGAACCCAGGCCGCAGCGCTGACAGTGCCAGTGCCGAAGCCCTAAACCACTACACCATCAGGGAACTCCTGAAATTCTTATCAGTTACTTTTAACAGTGAGAATTTTATCTAAAGAACTGTTACCAAGGTCTTTGAGAACTGAAAAGGCACAAGTGAACACTGAAATATCACTGAACAACCAGTGGAAGCATCTGGGAGCCAAGAAGGTAGGGCTCAGTGAAGCTAGGGCATGTGTCAGGGCAGTGAGCAGGGGAGACCTGGCCAGCAGCCATGAGTGGGGGGAGAGGAAGCAGGTAGATGGCACTGACTGGGAGGTTTCCTAGAGGCCTGGTCTGGAAGCCTCCCTGAGTCCCTGGTTCACCATTTACTGCCTACCCAGTCACTAGGGTCAGAGTTAGGAGGCATCCTGGGCTGAACCTGGTCAATTCAACCCTAGTCCACTGTTGCTCTAGAGGATTTGGTTGTTTCTGGCTATGATGATGGTGACAGCCTCATAACAGATCATTACCTGCAGTGGGTAAGGTGTGAACTCTGAGACGAGCTTGGCCAGAGCCAGAGTGACCACACCAGGGACACTGGACTGCCTGTCAACACCAGATGGGCCTCACAGGCCTTTGGGAGAAATGGACTGAGAGCCCCCAAATTCTACAGCCAGTATAGATACCCCATGGGCACCTCCCTGAGGGGTCTGAGGAAGCAACTGAAGTGAAAATTAGAATCAGACCTCAAGTAGGAGACAACAGGCTCAAGACAGAGTAACCGTGCTGGGTGGGTTTTCCACGCAATAACTCGTCAAAGCAATCAATTGAAACAACTGTATTTCGTCCTTTGTTTACATTTTTCCCACCCCAAGATTATTTTTTAAAATTCACATTTTTCTTGTACTTAGTTTTTGGTTTCATTAAAAAAAAATCTGAACCATGTGGAATGCACTTGGGTGCAGAGCGCCAAGTCTGTCCGACACACCCACGGGAGCCACCTGCCATGTTCCTCACTCACGGCTCCTGCATGGCCCTCCACAGCGCTCGCTCGGGGACTCTCACTTTCCCTGTTGTGACTGTACCTGGGACAAGGCTCCTGGGAAGCGCTCTAAGGAACTCTCACCCCAAGGACACTCGCTCTTCGCCACACGGACTAAGTGGGAGCAAGGGGTGGCACCTCCGACCTCCGCAGAGCCCAGTCCCTGCCCCGCCAGGTGAGCCAGTCGTGGGCCCAGGAGGAAGGTGACTTGTGTAGCACTGGAGGCGGGGAGACACCAGGTGACATCTCTAAAACACCTTCCACTTCTTACCTGAAAGCGAGCCTTGCAGAGGATAAGGTGTGACCTTCGCAATCAGCCAAGACTTGTGCCACTACGCCACGGGTGGGGGGGAGGCGCGTTGAGAAAATAAACCATCCGGCTTCTCTGACTGGCTGGGGCTCCGGGTGGGGGCAGAAGTCTGTCTTAGAGGATCCGGCTAGTTCTCTCCCTTCATCTCGTTCAGTTACTCATGTCGTCTGATGACCAGGTCTCACCTAGCAGAGGCCAGACTCTAAGCCACCTCTGAGGAGTCTTGCTCACCTCTAAATGCCAGGTGACTCAATCAATAAATGAGCTCATTTAATTGTCATGAGACATCCTATACAAATGGCAGAACTAAGGCTCCGAGAGGTTCAGTGACTTGCTTGAGGTCACAAAGCTGACCATGGATTCTGCCCGAGGGCGGTGTTGCTGCTGCTTCTCCCAGCACCGCCTGCCTCTCCTCCCAGGTCTAACCCTGGAATCCGCACCATGACCAGGGAGGAAAAAATAAGGGGGGAACTTTATTTAATATTAGAGCTGGGAGGGGACCAGAAGGGCGATCGGCTTCACTTGGTGATGGTGTTCCTGCAGAGAGGAGAAGGGCGTGAGGCTGGAGAGAGGGCACAGGCCTCCCCCCCCAGGGGGCCCCCCCAGGACCCCCGCCTGCCCCGCCCCACTTACGCGTTCATGCTCTTGCCACTGCCACTGAGCACGATGTACGGCGTCTTTTGGGCCTTTTGCTTCTCCTGGAGCAAAGCCACAGTGCCCAGGGGCGTGTCGCTGGAGCTCATCTTCTTCAGGAGCTGCAGGGGAATGGCCAGTCAGCACAGGGCAGGGGCAGGCCCTGACACCAGCAGAGGCGGAGGCCACCCCCACGTCCCCACAGGCCACCCACCGCCTCCTCGTCCAGCTTCTTCATTCGCCTCTCCGTCTTCATCTTGCCTGAGCCCTTCCCGTGGAAGCGGTGGGACAGCTGCCGGAACGCCTGTGGACACAGGGCAGGGAGGTGTTAGGGCCGCCAATGCCAATCGGGGTCAGGGAGGAGTGGTGACTCACCTGACCCAGTGCTGGGCCCAGGGTGGTAGGATGGGGATGGGAGAAGGACACCTTCTGGGGTTCCCCGGAGTGGGGCGAGATAGGCTTAGAAGATGGATGTGCTGCGCTGGGGGCACTCGGGACCTGGAGGGAGACCTGCTGGGCCAAGGGCAGGCCAGGAGATGCATGGTGGATGGAGGAGGGCAGCAAACCCAGGGAGTGTGTGAGCAGAGCACTGGTGGGGTAGGGGTAGAAGATAAGAGGCAGGGGTAAGCGAGGGCTGCCAATTGAAGCTGGGGTGTCTGTGAGATCACAGACAGTCTAGGACCTGGACACTGCCCGCCAGAATGGGGAACGAGGGCAGGTCAAGCCACTGAGGGGTTACTGGGGGCAAAGGGACTGAGGCATGGCTGACCCTCTCGCCAGCCAGAGAGACAGACCGAGGCACAGAGCTTCCACCACTTCTCCAGCTCCCCAACCCCTGTCAATGGCCCCCATGACCCTGTCTCAGAGGCCCCTCACCTCTTTGGGTGTGAGTTTCCGGCCCGTCTCGTCCACATACTCAATCTTAACGTCAGGCTTGTAACCATCCTTCTCCTTGAAGTCCTGGGTGAAGCCCCGGTACTCCTCCCGCCGGCTGTACTTGTCATCAATGGCCCTAGCCCAAGACAGAGGGGACCTCAGGACGAGCCCCTGCCCACCCCACCAGGGTTCCGAGCGGCCCAGAGGTGGCACCAGCCCCCTGGTTGCTGCCTGCCTCCACCCACTCACATCTTGTCCTCGATGCAGTACACAGCTGATGGCAGGGACTTGTTGGGTGCCTTTACTCGAGCCACCTTCTGCACTGTCGTCTCCAGAAGCCCTGGGGAGAGAGGGTGGTGAGACTTCAGGCTGCCCACCCCGTAGAGGCACAGCCCCGGGGCAGGCCTGATGCCCCCACCTGCACAGCGGGCACCACAGGACCCTCCCAGCTGTGCTGTGAGAGTAAAGACATCAGGCCTGTTTTGTAGACTCAGAGAAATCAGGCCCTTGTCAAAGGCCACTGACCAAGTAAATGGCACAGTTGGAATCCTAATACCAAGGTCTTTGTGCCGCAGTGGGAACTGCTTCAAGCCGCGACTCCTCCCCAGAGGAGACATTGAGCCCGGAGGGGTGATGGTGCTTCGTAGGAGAGCAATCGAAGCAATGAAAAATGGGGTGACCCAGAGGACACCAGATGCTACTGTGACTGCTCCACAACCAGGTGCAAAAGGAGAGGCTCACAGCATTGGGAAGGAGAGAAAGACAGCACAGGGGACAGAGGAGGCCGTGCCAGCCCCTGGCTGTCATAGCACCCAGGCCCTGCCTGGGGTTCATGGTGGCCCCAAGCCTCTTACCTTTGTTCTGACACAGCAGCAGGGCGGCTGCCAGCCCTCTATTCACAATGGGCTCCTCGTCCAGGATGGTGGTGGAAGAGGCAGAGAACTGGGGGTGGCATACGGTGGTGAGGAAGGTGGTGAGCAGGCCACACAGTCTCTTCTCAGCCCCTTACCCACCCATCACCCCCCATCACACATGACTGTGGTCCTTTCCGTGCCCCAGGCTGTGCCCTGAGATGCCGCATTTAATCCTCATGATGCCCCATGAGGCTGACAGACCGCATTTACAGATGAGGTAGGACATCGAGTAACTTGCCCCAGGTCCTAGCTCTTCCACCCTCCCAGCCCCGACCCCTGCCATCCCCACTCACATCCTGCTGCTGCTTCTCCTCATCCAGGTTGACTGTGCTCCAGCCGATGTTCTCTTCCCCGTCAGATTCAGAGCCGCCATTGGCCGAGCGCTCCTCGTCCCGTTCAAAGTCCTGTAGGACAGAAAACCAGCATCAGCCAGGGTGCCCCCAGCCCCAGCCAGCCGCCCCATCCGGACGCGGGGACTTGTCACCGACACTGCTGCGCCCTGAGCCCAGCCGAGCAGAGCAGGTCAACGGAGTGGGGGAGGGGCTGCACAAGGACGCACCATGAGCTCCTCCTGCTCCTCCCGATTGCCCGCCAGCCCGTAGGTGGGGATCTCCCCCAGGGTGCGGCAGAACTCCGAGGTGGCGTTGAACACGATGGCCCCCTTCCGCTCCGGGTCCTCATCCTCCTCCCAGCCCCGCTGGCGGGACTCCAGCTTCTTCACAATCTCCACCACCTGGAGGAGGGAGCAGCTGTGGGCAAACCCAGAAGTTTCTGGGGAGGTGCTATTGAGACCCAGGAACCCAAGATCCTCCCGTTCCCACGTCCCTGCAGCAGACCTCTAATGGTGTCGGCTTGCTCCCTGACCCCTAGTCCACCCCACTCTGCACGGATCTCACTAGGTCCTCCTTGGCTTCAAAGCCATCCATGGCTCCCGACTGCCAGACTCCCACAATGGCCCTTCGTGACCAGGCCGTGCCGACCCTTCCCCTCACCCCTCAGCTCATGGCCTCAGCCTCCCACGCCTCCCCCCAGGGCCTGGAGTGCACCAGGGCCTCCTACCACTCCCCAGCCACCCACTCTTCACCTGACAGACCGTCGTACTAGGATTTGGTGTAAACATCGCTTCTAGAACCCTTCCCTGAGGCCACCTGTCACCCAGCTCCGTACCTTCTCGCCGCTGTCTCGCAGCTGCTGGAGCTGCTGCAGCTGCCGCAGCCGGCGCCCCTTCTCCAGCTGCTTCTGCAGCTCCTGCTCAGCCTCATCCTCCTCCAGCACCTCTGGGGACCCGGGTGGCGGTGTCGCGCCCTCCTCTGGTGGAAACACAAGATGCCTGCTCACATCGCCCTCTCGGACCCTGGGCTCTTGTCCCTGCCCCTCCGCCCCTTCCACCCGCTCTCAGCTGCTGTGGTCCCCTCACCCTCATCACTGATGTCCATGTTCTCCACTCGAGTGTCATCTGACTGTGGGGGTTGAGGCACGGGCTCCTTCTCCTCCTCCTCCTCTAGGGCCTCCTCATCTGCCTCAGGCACTCGGCGCCGACCCCGGCCCCGCAGTCTGGGGAAGGTAGACCCCCACAGTGAGCATCGGCCCCGAGGCCAGCCCAGCCCCCACAACCCACCCGTGTCCGAGCCTACCTGGAACCAAAGTCCCCATCGTGAGTCTGGTCCCCAAGAGGCAGCAGGTCGTCGGCCCGCACTACCACCTCCTTCTCCTTCTTGCGAATCTTCTTCACCCTCCGCTTGGTCTTTTTAAAGGTCACCTGAGGGAGGACAGGACAGGCATGCGAGGGGCGGGGGAGGGGGACAGTCACAGCTCATGAGAGTGAACACAAGGGGCATGCGTTATCACCCCATCAGTATGATGAGGAAAACTGAGGCACAGAGAGGTTCAGGACCTCACCCAAGGTCACCCAGCTCCTAAGTGGGAGAGCCAGGATCGTGACTCTCAGTAGTTCGGCCCGAGTCCTGCTCCTAACCACTTAGCCGAGCCACCTACGAAGACCGCTGTCTAGCTCTGTGCTCACAGTCACCTCCCAAAATCCCACACATAGCTATCAAATTACCATTACCAAACTATCACTAATCCTCGCAATGGCCCTCCCACCATCCCCCCACTTCAGATGGGGCATCTCGGGCTCAGAGTCCAATGACTCACCTCAGGCACAAGCTGGCTATGTGGCAGAGCCTGACCACGCGCTCAGCTCCGTCTGGCTCAGTCCCTGTTCTGTCTATACCACTGCCTCCCCGCAGCACCTCACATGGCTGCCAGTCACCGCTCTTCCACAAGGACCGAGCACTGTGAACACTAGGCTCCCTCCTTAGCTAACTCTGGCAGCACATGACCCTCGAGGGGAGGGGGCACCAGGCCCCAGTTACAAGTGTGGGGAGCGGCCGCAGGGCTCACCATCTCCTCGGGTGTAAGGTACTCAGAGGCGAGCCGGGGCCCCACCGAGCTCAGGGACTGAGCTTGTAGCCGCAGCTTGGCCCGGATCTCTTCGAGCTCGCGTTCCCGGAGGCCATCAGCCATGCCGCCCTGATCCAAACGGAAGGAGTGTGGCCGCTCGCCCTCAAGCTCCTCATCGTACTTGGACAGGATAGAGCGCGGTTTTTGCTGCAAGGCAAGAGGTATAGGTTGGGACCCAGCCTGGCTCCCAAAAAGCCAGAGCCACCAATCCCCCACAGCCCCCATGCCGCCCGCCTGCCTGTGCCAAGTCATCCACACTCTCGTCCTCTGCATAGGGCAGGTAGTCGGGCTTCTTCTTCCGCAGCTCCACGTTCTTCTCGGCCCGCTCCTTGTCTACCAGGTTCACGTTCACCAGCACATCCTCCTCCTCCTGCAGCACGCCTGGGGACAAGGCAGAGAATGCCATTTACACTTGCCCTCAACTCAGCAGTGCCTGTGCCCCCAACCAGAGGACCAAGCGCAACGCACCTTTGTCCTTGAGGGTGAGGACCACAGTTTCCCCTTCTCGGAAGGAGTCAATGGCATGCTCCACTGTGAGGCCCTGCAGATCCCGGGCACTGTACAGGTCCTAGGAGGGGGTGGGGAGGCCCAACCGAATCAGGCACCCTGACCCTCCAGCCCTGGGATCCCAGCACCACAGACAGAAGTGCTGCCCCCCAACCCCAACCACCACAGCAGCCTCACCTGCCGCCTCTGCCCGAACTCCTCCTCCACCAGAGTGCTGACACCAAACTCTTGGTCCATCTCCTCCAGTAGCTTGGCCTATGGAACAGGAAGGGGGTGTCTTATGACCTCAGGCCATTCAGGATCACCAGAGGACACACAGAGGTTTATCAAGTGGGAGTGCAGGCCTTGCAGGCAAGCAGCTGAGAACCCAAAGCAGACGCCACTGATCACGGACCATCTACCTCTCTGAGCCCAGCTCACCCCACAGGGTCAGAATCCTACCTCATAGCCAGTCAGGCCACCAGAGGCACTGAGCAACCACCCACCGCTGCCCAAGTCCTCACCCTCTTCTCTGCCAAGTCCTTCTCCTTCTGAAGCTGCCGGCTCCTCTCGATCCAGGCCGCAGTATCATCCAGCCAGGGGTCATCCTCCCCTAGTGTTTTTATCTTCCTGAAGGGAGTAAAAAGTGACGCTCTGGAGAGCCCAGCTCCTGTGACCCCCAACCCCAGAGCTCCACAGCAGCCTCTTCAAGCCCTTCCCTTCTCCGCCATGGCTGGGACCCCCTTACCCTAGCTTTTGGTTCAGAAGGCGCTTTTCTTTGGCAGCTGCCAGCTTCTCTCGCAGCTCTTCTCGCTGTCGCAAGGCCATAGGGTTGATGACATCAGCTGCCACGGGCTCCTCCTTGGTGCCCGCCTCTGGAAGGAGGGCCCAGACGTGAGGCTATGCCTGCCCATGGCTGGTGGGGAGAGGAGGGAGCCACTCACCCTGCTCCCTTCCAGCCCCAGGGGCCAGAAGGGGTCAGGAGAGGGGTAAGGATCCTTTACCTCCCTATTTCCACTTTATCCCCAGACTCCTGTGTCACCCCACACAGCAAGTCACCCCCCCCATGCCTTCCAAAGCCCCTCAAATCATTCTTAAAAGATAACCGACACCTGCACAGCCCTGATCAGTTTGTAGCAACTATGCACATTTCTCAGGCCATCTAATGCTCCCTCACAGCCAGAGTAAGGAGCAATGCCAACTGTTTAGAATAGCTGAGTGGCAGACCCCCATTATGACAGCAAGGAGCAGTCCCAAGCCTATCGGTAAGCACACACACATAAGACTGCTAACTGGTGCTGGTCGTGCTCTAGCCCCACTTTCTTCAAAGACCCCTCAGATGCCCTCCCTCCCCGCCACCCTCAGCCCCAAACTCACCCTTCTTGACGGCATTGACCTCTAAAGGTTTCAGCCCCAACTTGGCCCGGAGTTTACTGCAGGTAGGAGAAACAAGCGTTAAGAGCTGTCAAAAAAAGAGCTGTCAAAGAAGTAGGGCACCAAATGAATTTCTGGACAGACGGGGGTGAAAACAGGATAGGGAAGAGTGGTCTTAAGGGTCCCAAACACAAGGCCTGACCCAGGCAGCCCAGGGCATTGGGAAGGGCACTGGCCTCCAAATCAGGAACACAAGCGCTAGGCCTGGCCTAGCCCTAACCAGTAGAAGCCCATCTTCCTCCTGGGGCTTAGTGTCCTCTTCTGTAACTCAAATCGTTGGCTAACATGATTTATATGGGACTTCCAGTTCCAACCAAAACACTTCAGTGTGTGAAAGCCTCCCCAAGCAGCTGCTCCAGACCCACCTGTCTCAGAAGAAAAAAGTGGAAACATAAAGGAGACAGCACTTACTTGGTCTCCTCGATGCTGAGTGATGAGGCATCTCCTGAGCTTGTTTTGGAGCTGGCAGCTGGAACAAGAAGCATGGCTCAGGAGCCGAACACAGGGCCAAAAAGCCATATCCTTGGCTCCAGCCGCAGGCCCGAGATGAGGGCCCCTCACCAGCACCTGGGCCTTGCTGAGATACTAGAAAACAGCAGCCTTTCCCTACCCCAGTAAGTCCTTCTACCTGAGTCCCAGTCTCTGAGAATCCTGTCTCTTCTAGATAGATTCCTTTCCCGACCCAAAAAGTCCAACTTTCTGCACTCCTCTCCACTTTTGTGTATTCTGTGTTTTCGACCTCTCCCTGGCCTCAATGACTGACAAGGTCCTATCTAATTGCCAAGATCAATTGCCATCTCCTTCATGAAGTTCTTCAATTACTAATCAGAATGAACTGCTCTCCCCAAAATCTGCAGCATGGTCAGTCATTTCTGGGCCTATTGCTCCCCACAGGGCAGGGACCATGTTGACAGCATGATGGTGTCAAGAAACACATTTATCAGTGCTTGCTCTCGGTTGGAATATTACGGACACAGAGATGAAGAAGCATTTCAAATTTCTTCCACCCACCTCACAAACAGCAAATAATTTCACTGAATTTCACCACAGAGAAAAGCTAGACACCTTTAGCTGGAGCTCCCGCAACCAGCTGCCACCACATGCTCATCCTTTCTGCATCCCCACCCACTCCACAACCTAACTCCTCCCCTTTTATGCCACCTGAACCCCTGGATCCCAACCCCTCCAGCCTCTCTTCAAAACCACCAGCCTCCTTATTTCTAAAATCAATGAATTCTTTTCAGCTCTGGTTTTGCTTGATCTCCTGTGGTGTATGACACTGTTGATCACTTCCATCTTCTAACAATGCTCTTTCCACAGGTCCCAAGACACAAGAGTCTATGGTTTTTCTGCTTTTTTGACTATTCCACTTCCTTTTCAGTAGTATCTTGCTCCACTTACTATTAAAAGGTTGGCATTTCTCAGGCTCTACTCCTGACTCTAGCTTCTCACTCCCCACTCTCTCAGGGGAGTTTGCTTGCCACCTAAACACTCCTGACTCCCAAATTGCTCCATCCAACCCAAACCTGGATCCCTCCCAGGTTACTCCCAAGCACATCAAATGTAATACTGTCCAAAACTTAATTATCTTCCCCCCAAAATCTGCTTCTCTTCCAAACTAAACTTCAGCAGGTAACACCTAGCTGTTGAAGCCAAAGTTTGAGTCAGCCTCAATTTCTTCTCCTTCTTACCTTCATCCAAGTGTGTTAATTTCTCCTCCAAAACACCTCTTCACTCTTTCCACATCTCTCTGTCCCACTGCTGCTGCCTTGGTGCAGACCACCATCGGCCCTCACCTGGAGTCCAGTCTTACCTACCCTTGACCCAGTTCTCAATGCAGTCAGTGGTCTTTGCAAAATATGAATATGATAAACTCACTCTCAAACTCAAGTCCATGGCTCGTGCTTGAACCTCTGCCTATCTTACTGTTTCATATCTCTTCTATGAGCCCTACATGATTTACCCTATACCTGGTTTTCTTTTGCCTTTGCACAGGTTGGTACCACTTCGTTCACTCACTCACTCAGCACATTTACTGAGGACCTATGATGCGCCAACTGAGGAAAACAGAAAACGTCTATTCTCACAGAGCTTAGTAGAGGCACACAACCTTTAACCTCAACCGCATTAAGACCCTTTAATAACTGCTGACGAAGAGAGCCTGGGGGTACCACGGCCTAAAGTGCTGGACAGGGATAGTTTCCACACCCAGGGCCCGCCAGCCCCGGGCCGCCCACGCCCACGCCCTGGCGCAGGTCCCGCTCCTCACCGGCCTCGTAGCCGTCATCTCGCTTCTCCCGCTTCACGCGCCGCTCGGAGGCCTCGGTCTGGCTGCGCTCCCGCCCGTGCGTGCCGCTCCGGGCCTCGGCCTCGGCCCCGCGCCGCCCGCTCCCGCGATCGGATCCCCGCTCCCGGCTCCGCTTCCGTCGTTCGCTGCCGCTGCTGCCGCCGCCACCGCTCCGGTGCTTATGTTTTTTGTGCTCCCGGTGCCGCGCCGGCTGCTCGGTGGCGCCCCCGGTGCCAGCCGCCGCCGTCGTTCCGGTTACCTCCTTCTCCCCGCGGTGCTTTTTTGACGACCCCATGGTAGTATGTCTGCCCCGAGCCCGGCCGCCGCCGAGCCCCGACGACGCAAAATGGGAACACTTCCGGGTCGCCCAGCAGCAGCTGTCGCGTTGCCGGAAACCAAGAGGGGCTGCTTCCGTCGTTCGTTGCAGAGCCTGCCCCAAAGGCTTATGGGAAGGCCGGGGTCGGAGTCCTACTGCGCAATCTCGGCCGCCTTCGTGCCTGCGATCCTCCAGGTGCTTGGACCCATCTGGAGAAGACGGGATTCCAGAACTATGATCTAGAGACGGTGTAAGCCGGCATCCCTGGACCTGGAAACCTCACCCAGCTTCCCTCCGCTTGCACACCCCGAGCCAGGGGACGCTCACTGCCTCAGGACTTTACGTGGACAGCTCCCGCCGCTCCAGTAGACGTCCTTCTAGCGGACTCCCGAGGATCGTGCCTCAGTCGGGTTCTGGACGACGCAGCGTGTTCTCCTCCAGACCCCGAGATCGACAGCCCAGCCTCCGAGTCCCTATAACCAGTATTGTCAACATATGCTGCCTTCCCACTTGCTCTGGATTGGGTTTTGTAACCTGCGCTCTGTGAACTGTTAGGGAGCTCCAGATGAGCTTGTGTGTCTGTGAACCCCTAAAATTAAGTGCAAAATGTGGTACATCTGTATGTGTGAGCCTTTTTTTTTTTCTTGTGGAGAGGGCCTCTTAACTTGAAGTTACTTAAAGTTAAAAGCCCAGTTCACACAATCCCGCCTGACACTCCCACCCCACAGTTGCTCCATCTGGCAGCCCCCGTGTGGCCCATCTGTTATGGTGTGACGTATGTGCCCATTTAAAGGTCCGCCCCCCTTCCCCACCGGACTGGGAGTTCTCAAAGGCAGAGGCCATTCTGTTCAATTTCCTCTTGAATTTCTAGGGCCCTGCAGATATGCAGGAGACTGGGCTATGTGGAAGGCTGGGTGTGGAGGGGGATAGAGGAGTCTCAGCTGTTGCTCTGGGAGATTCCCTGCTCCTCAGAAGCAGACACCAGGTTGTGTGTGCTGGGTAGGGGCAGCCAGAACAGCCTGAGCTCCTGGGGGGTGCGGGAACAAGCTCTGCTTGCTGCCTACCCACCTTCCACTGCCTGCTCCCAGACTGTAGCCTCTCCACCACCAGAAATTCCACACTTTATTTTCCATAAAGCCTTTAATTTTTATCTAAGGGACTGGACTCCTGGTCTGGGCTTAGGGTGGAGTGTCTGTCAGGCTGGCTGCCGGTGGGTTCTGTCCTTGGGGGACTCTGAGAAGAGTGCTCCATTCTCTCCCCTATTGACCTGTGGCTCCTTAAAGACAAAGATAGAGGCCACTAGTCTCTGCAGTTCCCTAACCCCTCACCCAAGGAGACCTGGGCAGTAGGAGGGGAAGGGCCATTGTCACTGATGATGTGGGTTCAAATCTGGCTCCTAGGCGTTGAGGAAGAGACTCTCACTTCCTTGAGCCTCAGTTTCCTTCTTGTGAATTGGACCTCATAATTTCTGCTCTGCACCAGGTTGCTTTAAAGCATAAAGGATAGTACATGGGATGACAAGCCCTTAATGGGAGCGTGGTATGTGGCCACTCAGATGGTCACAGATTCCCAGACTGGCTCTGTTGCTTATTCACTCCTGTGTCCTTGGACAAGACCCTGCCCCTCAGGTCTTTAGTTTCCTCATTGGGAAGCGGGGGGAATAACCCTGGCCCCACCTTCCTCAGGTGACATGGAGGACAGAGCCTGTGGAAGGCCCTGGTGACCACTAAAATGGCAGAGTCCTCCAGGTGGGGGCAGGGGGTTGGGAGGTGAACCCAGTAGGACTGACACTTAAGAGTCAGGGTCGATCAATGTGGCTGCCCACGGAGTTCTCTCAGCCTTTCCCCAGACATCCGACACAGGTTGAAGTGGGGCAGGGAGACGACTGGAGGAGACCCTGCAGGGCCCAGAGAGCTGGGGATGGCACCCCTTCTCCCAGAGCCAGTTTCTTGGCCAGCTAGTCAGCTCACCTGGGTTTCCTGGAAGTGCCCTCCGTGTCCCCCGTTCCTGCCTCAGCCAGCAGCTGCTCCTCATCCAGTCCCAGTGCTGACAGCACTTGGGAGAAGTGCCGGGTCACACTGCGCCGGGCGTTGGCCTGAGAAGAGGGACGAGGGATGCCGACTCCACCCCAGGTCGCCAAGGACAGGTGTGGCTCTGGTTACTGAAAAGGTCCCCCTATCCGCTTCCAGATGGGCTGCAGCCCAGGGTCCCATCTAGGGGAGCCCACTCCCACCTCGCCTCCCTACCCACTCAGCCAGTGAGAAGCTCTCTTTTCAGGGGGAGGCCACGTGCTCGCCCAGGTGCTAGCCCTCACCTGCATGGCCTGCTGGAACAGGTAGGGCCGGGCCTGCACCCTGTGTTGGATGCCCTGCAACTCCGCCTGGTACTCAGCAAAGCGCTGTCGCTCCTGGCGCCTGCAGGGAGACAGGCCTCTGGGCAACTAACCGTGGACACAACCCATTCTCACCTCCGAGCCACTTGTCCTCCATAAGGACTTTATGTCCTCCTGTCTTTACCTTTATAAAGCCATTTCATTCCCCTCCCTGCCCTCGATTCCTCCTGAGGCAGTGGAGCTGGAGTTAGTCTTTGCCTCATTTGACCCATGACCACCCTGAGGCTCAAGAAAGTTGAGGGACTTGTCCAAGGTAGCACTGCTGGGGAGTGAGAGACTGAGCCCTGAGCCCAAGTCTCCAGACTGTGCGACCAGGGCTCACTCATCCTCCCGGCCACCCCCAAGGGAGAGGGGCCAGTGCTGGCTTCTGAGCAGCTGGGCATCTGCTCGCACAGCGTCTCCCCTCCCCGAGCCACACCCCGCACACTCTTCCCATGCACCTGTGAGGAGGAAGCTGTGGCTATAGGCTGGGGCTGTGGGCAAAGCCCTAGGCTGGGGGCTGGGCTCTTGTCTGTGCTATACAGGGATTGGACAAACTTGCCAGCATTCTCTGTTGTTCTTATAAAATGGGACAGAAAAACTAAAGAAACATGTTGCAAACTAAAGAACACATCCCAGAAAGATCAAGATTCCGCTGGGGAAGCACAAACCTATTTACAAAAACTCAGTTTGTGCACTCGTCAGAAATGAATCTGCGCGACAAGTCGAGCCCCCTGGCAGCCAGAGGGGCCCGCCCTCAGGCCACATCACACACAGGTCCAGGCGTCCTTCTGGGAAGCACGGAAGAGAGGCTGCCCCACAGACACGACCAGAGGGGCGACGCCTCCAGTGCAGCTCAGAGCAAAGGTCGCAGGCTGTAAGGGCTGAGAGACCCCACGGGAAATACCTGCTCCCACGTGGAAAACAAAACGTGCATGTTTGAAACCTGCTCTCACTGACACCTGCCCCTTGGAGTCTTGAACCTTACGCTTCCTGCCTTAGTAAAAAACAGCAGACTTGGGAGTTCCCTGGTGGTGTAGTGGCTTAAGGCTTCGGCGCTGGTGCTGTCAGTGCTGCGGCCTGGGTTCGATTCCCAGTCAGGGAGCTACCCACATACCAAAAAGCCAAAAAAAAAAACAAAACAAAAAACAAAAACAAAAAACCCAGCAAACTTGAGGTCTGGCTCGGAGGCATCTCCCAGGATGAAAGGAAAGGAGGTGTGGCAAGGGCTGCCCTGCTGCCCTTGACCTGAGGACTGGGTGTCGAGCCCTTTGAGACAGTGTAACAGGTGGCGCAATGACTGCCTGAGTTGGAATCCCAGCTTTGTCACTCACTTGTGACCTCCGGAAAATGACACGCTCTCTGCGCCTCCGTTTCCTCACCTGTAGAACTATGGGAATGGTGATTATACTACCTCACAGGCCTGCGATGAGTCTAAAAGAGATTTGCTTTTAAATATGCATTTGCTTTTTTTTAATAGTCAGAATATAGGAAGAGAATAAAATAGACAACCCTTCACCTGACTGCCAACGACGGCAGTCTCGGCGAGTGGGCTCGTAGGCTCTGTCCACATTCTACATCAACCATTTCGGCAAGATCAGAAATTTTATATTAATGGTAATATGCCTGGCTTTTGAAATCAGAAAAACAAGATTTGAAAGTGTGATAAAGCGCGTAGAACATTTCAACCTTGAGCATTGGACAGCCCCGTCCCCCAAGCCTCAGTGTCTTCACTTGTAGAGTGTGGCAGGGTGGCCTGGCCGGCCTGCCTGGGCTGGAGAATGGCTGTGAAGGCTCAGCCCTGGGGGAAGGTGGGGGCTGGATCTCCGCGTCCTTCCGTCTGACACAGCACTGCCTCCCTGCCCTCTCCCGCCAGGCCCTCCGCAGCACCCCCTGGCTTCCTACCTCAGCTCCTCCAGCTTGCGCTGCACCGCTCCGGGCCCGCGACTGTCTCTGGGCGCGTAGGCCGCCAGGCAGCGGGCCACCTGCTGCTGTACCTGCTGCTCCCGGGCCCTCCGCAGCTCAGCCTGCTGCCGCTCCTCCTGCGACTGCCGCTCCCAGGACTGCAGCAGGCTCCTTGGGTGGGGAGTGGGAAGAAGAGGGATAGGAGAAGTCTGTGGGCCTCATGGAGTGGCCGGGGCCGGGTAGGGGGGTCTGGGGGCCTGACGGGAGGGACTGCAGGAGCCTTGAGAGCCACGGGCCTGGGAAATGGGGTTTGTCATGGAAGGCCGCCCAATCCAAGGCCTTTTCCTCCTCTTCCTGGAAGCCTCCTGCCCACTCCAGCCAGCAGTGTGGCTCAACCCTGAACGTCCTCAGCCCTGTGGAGCTCAGCACACACACCTGTGACCTCACCTGTATTGCTGACTTTCCCCTGCTGTGCAGCTCTGCTTGAGAGCAGGGCCCAGATCTTGTTCTTCTCTCTGCCCCCCAAAGCTGGTAGGAAATAGGTGAATGCCTCTTGGCATGAGGGACAGATAAATGGATGAATGGATAGGAAAGAGACACAAAATGTGGATGGGTGAAGAGATGAATGAATGGTGTGGATGGCTGAATAGATAACACCTAGATTGACCTGGAACATTCTTCCCCCAGATCGCATGGCCAGTTCCTTCTTATCAATCAGGTCTTTGCTCAGATGTCAGGGAAAGAGAGGCCCCCTGACCACCCCTTCTACCTCCCAGGTATTTTCCAGCTCTAGCTATACGTTTTGGTAATTTCTTTATTGTCCTTCTTCCCAAGTAGAATGTAAGCCTCAGGAGAGCAGGGGTTCTTGGCTGTCCTCTTTTCCACCAATGTATACCCAGCACCAACGACAGTGCCTAACGTAGACAGAAGCTCAGTGTCGGTAAATTGGTGCACGACGGAATCACGGTCAGATAGAAAGACAGACAGACGAAGGGGTAGATGCAGTCATTCACTTCTTAGCCCATTTTTACGGAACACCAACTACATGCCAGGTCCTTGTCGAGTACCAGAGAGGCGGTGATCATCAGACCTGGCACCTGCCCTCAGTCTCTACACCGGGAGGGGCAGACAGCCCAGCACCCCACTGCAATGCGGGGCGGCAAGAGCTATGATGGAGGCAAGTACTTCCAAGAGGAGAACTTCCTGAAGGGGTGCCTGGCTTGAGAATTGAAAGATGAATCTGAGTTAGCGGGAGGATGAGGGAGAGGGGATGTCCCAGGAGAGGAGGGAGGGGAGCACGGGGCATCCCAGCTGTTCCAACCAGCAGGCGTGGGAGACGGGAGCCTCCTTCCCAAGGAATCTGGGATTTCCAATAGGAGATGACAGAGTAAGAATTGAGGGGTGCTATCAGAAGGCTGAGTGGTCCTCACCTGCCACTTCTAACCAGTCATCAGGGCCCACTGAGCCGGCCTCCAAATATCTCTTGAATGCCACCCCCCTCCATTCCCATGGTCACCTTCTCAGGCCTTTATCATCCCTCATCCAGGCATTGCCAGCCGCCCCGCCGCCCCCAGCCTTCCCCCTCCGCTCCCACGGTCTCTTGTTCAAGGACCAAGCACAGCGACTTCTAACTCAAATGCCATTGCTGCCGCCTTGCCCATCTGTCTCCTTCTCCAGCAGACCTTGAGCTTCCAAGGTCTGGGGCCAAGTCTTTTTTTTTTTTTCCTTTTAATTATAAAACAATACTTTAATTAGCTCCCTGACTGGGAATCGAACCCAGGCCGCAGCGTTGACAGTGCCAGCGCCAAAGCCTTAAGCCACTACACCACCGGGGAGCTCCAATTCACTCATTTTCAATATGCCAGTTCAGAGAAAAGTATCTGCATTTCCAGGACTTTTGCCAAGTTATATATTTTAAGATTAAAAATTACAAAGACTTGATTTTATTCCAGAAAGTTCACTGCTTCTGAATTGGTGCATCGCAACACGGCACATTTTCTAGAAGAAGGTCTTTCCTGGGGACCAACTGCAGTGTCTTATGGTCTGTGTGAGTACCTTGTACAACAGATGTTCTGAGTAACATTTCAACACCGGAACCAATTTTTATTAGCTCTTCGATTTTCTTAGGAGAAGCTTCATTTTTGTTACTTTTGAATTCTTCATTTACCTTTATTCTGGCTGCTTCTAATGCTCTTACATCATTTTTAAAAACCTGTTGTCTGGTCCTGTGCAGTGTTTTAAAGAGCTGTAAAACCTGCACTGGTAAGTCCTTCTGGTGTCGGTCACTAGGCTCCTGAGGGCCAACGGCCACATCCTCCGTGGAGGGCCTGAGCACCAGCTACAGAGGCTCCGGACAACCTTCACCAGGCCGTGCTCTTACCCGCCCATTGGCATCGCACCCACCCGCTCCTCAAGCCCTGTCACCTTGGCCGCCTGACCCATGGCTCTCAGGGGGCCAAGTCTTTTTATCTTTATATCCTGAGGACCCAGGAGTTAATAAATTAATGGATGGATAGAAGATGGGAAATGAATCCAAAGTTGCTTGTGTCAATAGACATTAGGCCAAGTAGACAGAGAGATGGGTGGATGGATAGATACTTGGATGATCAGAAAATTAGTAAATGGACTAATGAAGAAATGAATGGGAGGATGCATGACTAAGTGTCTCCTGAGAATGGGCTCCTTCTGTCCTCCCTGCTGGTGGCTCCAGCCTTCCTCCTTCTGCCACCTCACCTGGTGGCCTCCTGTCGTTTGTGGGAGGTGCGGTTCGGGAGGCCGGCAAACAGGAGCGTCTCATCGTCTTCCAAGGCATGGGCCTTCCCGCTCGGGTTGGAGGCCTGGACAGCAGTACGCAGAGCCTTCCCAGGGTGCTTTTTGGGGCCTATGCACAGTGGGACGAGTCAGGGACTAGCCTCTCTCCCGGCCCATTGGGCAGTCCCACCCAGCACCTGGAGCGCAGCCCAGCCCTGCCTGAACTCCTGTCTCTCAAACTGTCTCCCCACTGCGCGACCTCCTGGGGAACCCAGGCGTTGAGCCCCATGCTCACCACAGGCCGAGTCTTGCTGTAGCTGCCTCCTGTGTAGCCTCTCCAGGGCCCACGGCCCCTCCAGCTCCTTGGCTCTCGCCTTCCTCCTCCGCTGCCCTCGAGGGTTGTCACAGCTGGAATTGCCCCCTTGGCACTGCAGTTCACCTTCCCTGGGGGCCTCTTCACTGGGATTCCGCCCCTTTCTCCATGAACCCGCCCCACTTCTGTGGGGGGCCCTGGGCTTCCCCTCCTCGGCCTCTTTTGTTGCCTCTGCAAACAGCTTCTCCTCCAAGATCGACCCCCTCCTGGGGAGCTGGGGCAGTTCCCCAGGGCTCACACCCCTCTCGATCTCCTCTGCACTTGGGGCTTCCAGCTCAGCAGCCTCCTCCGACTCAGATCCTGAATCTGACCTCTTCCCAGGCGGCTGGAGGCCACACTCACTGGGCAGCTCCAGCCCTGGGCCGGAAGGAATGGAGATGCAGCCCCATGACCTGAGCTGCTGCTTCCTCTCCGGGTTTGGCACCTTCATCTTCCAGGAGAAGCCATGGGCCTCTAGGTTGGACTTACGCCTGGGTTTGCGCTGGGGGACTGCTGGGGGCAAAGGCAGGGCTTGGTGGCCAGGGACCAAGGGGTAGCCAGGCCGGAGCAGAACCTGGCCATCCATGGCGAGTCTCTCCCAGGCCCACTGGAAGGGGAAGGAGGGTTTACGGGGAGAAGAGAACAAGAGGCTGCGGAGGGAGAAGGCAGGGGCCGTGGTCAGCATCAGGGTGCCGGCCCCCAGCGGGGCCTGACACCCAGCATCCCTCCCGGCCTTTCCCACAGCTGCTTACGCCTCGGCCTCGGCGGAACCGCGCTCTTTCTTGTTCTGGCCCCTGGGCCTTCGGTGCTTCTTTGCCGTCTGCCCTGCACTCTGAGACGTCTGCTGCTGGCCCTGAATTATTACACCACCTCACTCACAAGGCGCCCCTGGGGAGGCTGACCCAATATACCATTTCCGATGGGACAGAAAACAACGGTCCTGTCCCATTTCAATAGTACGTCTGGTCAGCCTACCCCTGGGCAGACAGGACAGGAGGCCCGGCTCTGGGCAGCCTCCTAGACAGCCTCACGCCTCCCCCAAGGACCCTCCTCTTCTCTGCACCTTGACTGGCCCCTTTGGGCCCTCGTTACCAATAAAACTGACTAATCACTGTCTCAAGTCATGATATTAAAATAGCAATAGCTGCTATTTACTGAGCACCTACTGGGCGCTCAGGACGTTCACCCAGTAACCTTCTCACGGACCCTGTGAGGTAGATACTCGCTATCACCCCCATCATACAGAGGAGGCTCAAAGAGGTGAAATCACTGGACTAAGGTCACACAGCCAGTAAGTGGAACCAGGACCTGAACATTTTGAGTCTGTCCCCAGAGCCCAGATTTGTCACCATTGCACTACACTGCCTCTGGGCCCTGGACAGCTCTTCTGAATGCTCCATAGGGCCCCAGACCTGCTAAGTCACGGTGGAAGAAAGTTATTGTCTTTCCTCAAACCAGCAGTTTGAGGAAAGTGTTCCCTAAATCGCTTCATCAGAAGGCTGGGGAGTCATCCCCGGCGTCATCCTCATCTCCACCCCATGCCCTTTCGGCCTCCCCATGGTCCCTTCTCCTCTCCAGCCTCCCTGCCTCTCAGCCAGGCCCCAGCTCTAGCCTCCTGGCTTCACAAGGGCCTCCTCTGGGCAGTTGGAAGTCTCCCCATGGGGCCTCCCTCACCTGCTCAGATTGGGGTAGGCCTGACAGAAACTTGAGCAGCACTGTGGCCATCTCTGGAGGATGGAGGTGGGTATCCCGCCCTGGTCTCTCAGATGGGGTCGATGGGGTCCGGACCAACTGTTGGTGGGTGTTTAGCATATTGGTGTCCTGCCCCATCCCCCACCCCCATCTGCCAACCTTGGAACTGCCCTTCCCACCATCTCTATGGCAACCAGTCCTCAGCCAGTCTCAGGGCTCTGGCAAAAGGCAGGCCAGGAAGGGTCAGCCAGGGTATATGGGGACAGCTTTCTTCCAGAGGGGAGAGTTCAGCAGAATGTTGAGGAATCATCCAAGCCTGGGAGTCTGGAGACCCAGAGCTTAGCCCTGTCTCTGCAGGACTCCACGTTGACCCGGGGTAAATCCTCTGCCCTTGCTCACCCTGGGTCTCCCCATCTATCTGTAAGAGGAACCCTAGGACTCAGCCATTGGGGAAGGTCCTCATACCCTCCAAAGTGGCCAGATAGCACCTGAGGTCCCATTTGCGTGCCTCCTGGGCTGCCCCCCAGCTTTGGCTGAGGCCCTGTGGGAGCCAAACTGAACTCTCACAAGATCTTCAAACCACATGTCCTCTTAGGCCCTGACAGGGCAATAAAGGCCAGGAAGCTGAATGTCATGTCCAAGAGTGAGGCAGCAGGCAAACCAGAGCCCAAAGGAAGTTCTGGTGAGAGTCGGAGCATTTAAATCTTAAGCAGCATCAGAAAACCTTGATGTGGTAAATCCCCGTGGGACGCCTAGCACTGACCCCCCTGACCAGTGAGCTCCTCCAGTCTGACAGCCTTAGAAGCCACGGAGCACCTCCCAGCTACCCTGAGGCTTGAATATCTAGCCCTATCTTTCCCACAAAGTCCAGACATATCCAAGGGCAGCAACCTCATTCATCTCGGGTTAACTGTGCCTCTTGATTGTATCAATTTCTCTTGTGCTTGATTTAATCTCTTGTTGTTTTGTTCAGTAATGTGCTGCACCGGTTAGTAGGCCAGGAGCAATAGGTCACACCATACAACCTGGATGTGCAGCAGCCTCTACCATCCAGGTTTGTGTAGGTGGGCTGTGTGTGACATTTGCACAATGAAATCGCCTAATGATGCATTCCTCAGAATGTACTTGATAGTTAAGTGACACGTGGCTTTATATAATTTCTCAACAAAAAGATCATACTTTTTTGGCTTAATAGGATGTTATGCTCATCTTTCCACGTCAGGACATGCAGAGCCACCTCAGTCCTCACCATCTTCACTGGGTGTTACAGTAGGACCAACACAATGTACTAAACCCATCTCCTCCAGTCAACCATGCCCGCAGCTTCCACTAGCTTCTCTGCTACAGACATTGCCGTGGCGACATCATTATGTCCTTGTAAATGCACCCTTCCGCACTGGGTGTTTCTGCGAGGTAAGTTCCTATCAGCCGACTTGCTGGCTCTGAGCAATTTATATTTTGATAATGCCCAATCACTCTCCCCAAATGTTCAGTCAATGCACATTTGCATCAATAGTGTTTCCATCCTCACCAGCAATGTGTATTATAATTTTTAAAAATCATTGTTCACCTGATACATGAAAAACTATCTTGCATTCCCTTCATTATCTGTGAGATCAGTGCATTTTCCTATCTCCCTGGGCACTTGTGCTTCCTCTGCGAATTGCCTGTTCGTGTCCTTTGCACACTTCTCTTCCGGTTTCCCGGGGCAGAGCTGAGCCTACTGTGGTCCTTATTTCGTGGTGCATAAGAAGCTGTGCAGGTAAGGCCACTCTCTTGTTTTGGCTTAGTTTTGTCTGCTTTATCTTTGATCCTCATCCCCATCCTACGTAAATATGCATGGATCCTTGTGAAACATCTAATACCATTTTTGTGCATTTGTGGTTTCAGTTTATATAAATGGTATTATGCTATTGATCTCATTTTTGTTCCTTACTCTTTTCTTTGAACACTGCAAAAGCGCTCCATCGATTCTGACTATTGCCCAGTGCTCTATAGTTTGCCTTCATGACACTTTACTAATCTGTTCTGCTGAAGGTAGATGCCAAGCTTGCCCCCGACTCCTGTTTCCACGAAGGACACTGCAGTCGATGCCCTTGAATATGCCTCTTTGTACACCTGCACGAGAATTTCTGTGGCTTATATACCAACGACTGACTGTGTGGGGTCTTAGAACAAATGTATACTTCATTTCCTATTTTTTTTTTTTTTAATGTGGGTGGTTCCCTGGCCGGGAATCGAACCCAGGCCGCAGCGTTGACAGCGTCGAAGCCTTAGCCACTGCACCACCAGGGAGCTCCTGTGTACTTCATTTCCGATTGCACGAGAGAGAGGCTATACCATAACACATGTCTACAGACGTGACCAGGGGGTGCCCATACCCTCACCACATGTTGGTATTATTCACTGAACCAATTTTTACTCATCTGGTGGTTATGCAACGATATCTCACTGCATTTTTTTTTTTTTTTTTTTTTTTTTTTTGTATGTGGGTAGCTCCCTGGCTGGGAAACGAACCCAGGCCACAGCGCTAACAGTGCCAACACCGAAGCCTTAAGCCACTACACCACCAGGGAACTCCTCTCACTGCAATTTTATTTGAAGGGCACGAATTACTCCTTTGACCAAATCTTCACGAATTCTTTGCCATTTGGAACAAACTATGTGAGTTGCTTGTTTATATTCTTATCCATTTCTCTATTGCATTTCTTCTCTTTTTCTGATTGACTGCAGAAGTTCTTTACTCACTAGATCGCAGCCACCTGTCTGTCAACATGATCTCCAAAGGCCTTTGTGGAACAGAAATGCTTAACATTGATATAGTCAGATCCATAAATATTTTTTGAAGAGGGGTTTGTATTTTAGATGTCTTGGGAAGTCCTTTCCCCACCTCTAGGTGGGACATTCTCCTATAGCTTATTCTATGAGAATATAGTGTCACATCTGGGTTTAGCATGAACTGCCCTATACGGTCCTTTTCCGATGCCATCCTCATCTGGTTTGAGAGTCTAGAGAGGAAATGGGCAGCTCTCTCTCATTCTGTCTCCTGGAACAACTTGTGTAAAATAAGGACCGCCTGTTCCTCAAAAGTCTGGTGGAACCACCCTGTCGAAGTGTCCCCCTCATGGCTCTTTCACACTGGAGTCTCAGGTTATAATTTTATTTACCAGGTATTGCTCTATTGAAGTTTTTTAATATTTTTGTGCCGATTTTGGCATTTCATATTTTTCTGGGAAGGCATTCACTTTGATTAAGTTTTTATATTTACTAACATACAATTATTTGTAATAGTCTTTGATATTTTGATATTTTAAATTTTGTGGGGGCTCAGGGATCAGATCACGTGGGACTTGGAGGCCATGGAAAGGACACTGGACATGTCAAAAGCATGATAGAAAGTGTGACAGGACACTGGAAGTTGCAACCAGGCCCCAAGGCAGAATGGATAGGAAACTCCAATCTGAGTTATTGCTGGCCAAGGTCTAAATTTTAAAGAAAATAGAAATAACCCACTTTGCCACTCTTAAAACCCCTCAGTCACCTCAAGTGTATAAAGGGATGGAGGGTGGATTCCGAAAGGGGAACTTGGTAATGAGATTGATCTGGAAAGGGCTCCTGTCATGCTGAGTTCCAACACTCCTCAGAGGGGCTGCAGGACTGCCCCCTAACCCCCAATCTGGGGAGAAGTGCTTTGAGGGGTCCACCTGGAGAGCTCAAGTCGGGCTCCCTGAAATTGTGGCAGCCCAGTGGGTCAGTGCGAAGCCTCCAGAAAGGCTGCAGAACCACAGTGGGAACTGGTCCGCGGCAAGGTGGTGCGCGGGCCTGGCAGGGGGTACCCACCAGTCTGGGTCTGCATGTGCCAGCACCAGCCAACAGGGAGGTCCTGCCCGAATCCCGGGAGTGTGCAGTTTCGGGGGTGTCCCATAGGGGAGCCACAAGAGCTCCCACAGGTCAAGAGCCCACCTTAAACAGCTGCCACCCAGACAGCAAGATGCCATCTTACCCAGGATCAAGGAAGAACTTTCTGTACCCTCTTCGCTTCCTTCACCCCTGCACCCCCACGGCACATCGGCACAGCGCTCTCACACTGGGGAGGGGAAAGGCAGGGAGAGGGCAGACCTGACGTCCCTCCTCAGCAGTAGGGGGGGAAATGGCTGGGAAAGTGGAGACTGTGTCATCGAGGTTAGACATTTATTTACACGAAACTGGGCATCTATTATAATAGACCCTATTTAATGACTTTGGGTGACCATGGCACTGTGAGGAATCCTGGAACAGAAAGCCACAGCTTCACTTAGAGGGCAGAGAAAGAAGTTCCCGCCTGAATTTCAGAGGGACACTGGGAGACAAAAATAAAGCAAACTTTTATTACATCCCAGGGATAGGCTGACCAGACAGCCCATTTTAAACAGGACAGAGAACCACGGTACTGTCCTGTTTCAAAGGGTGCGTAGGGTCAGCCTACTGGCACCTTGAATTCAGCCCGGTGAGACTGGGCTGACCATACGTACCCCTTGAAATGGACAGGACCGTGGTTTTCTGTCCTGTTTAAAACAGGACGTCTGGTCAGCCTATCCACGAACCTTGCTTGACCAAAGTAGCCATCACAGTAGAGGATCTTGAGGAGGGGGCTGATATGAGCTGATTTACGTTTTTAAAAGATTGCTCTGGCTGCTGTGTAGAGATTAAACTGGAGGACCGGGAAGGAAAGAGGGACTGTCATCCAGGAGAGGAAATGTAGGACTTGGGCTGGGCGAGGCAGAGGGAGGGAAAAAGAGGAGCAGTCTGGAGACTGGACCTGGGCCTGCCCCCATGTAGCGGTCAGGAGAAGTCAGGGAACCCAATCCACGGAGACCGGATGAGAGAGGCCAGTCGGGACAAAGTGTGTCAAGAGACCGAGGGCTGCAAGCCAAGTGAAGAAAGTGTTTCAAAAACAGGGGAGTGACCAACGGCAACAAGAGCTCCTAAGAGGTCAAGGCAAGGCCAACAGTTAACTAAATTTGGCAACCTGCCAGTATCCCAAGGACCAAACACAGGAGGCTCATGACAGGCTGTGGGAATGCGGCTTGGGGTGCCCTCCACGTGGTTCAGTACCTTCTCCCAGAGCTCCATCTGAAGTTTTTCCTCTGGAGCTAAAAGAAAGGTTTAGGCAAAGGGAGTTCCCTGGTGGTGTAGTGGTTTAAGGCTTTGCTGCTGGCACCGTCAGCGCTATGGCCTGGGTTCGATTCCCAGTCAGGGAGCTACCCACATACCAAAAAGCAAAAAAAAAAGAAAAAAGAAAAAGAAAGGTTTAGGCAAAAGTTAGCCAGAGTCTAGGGAAAATTTTCTTTCCTCTGGGGAGCATGTAGTCTATTTTCTCTGCGTGTTGGGGGGCAAGCTACCATATTTTGCTGTGTAGAATGTGCTCCCATGTATAATGTGTACTGATGGTTTTGGCCCAAATTTTCAGGGGAAAAAATCTTTCACTTTAATTTTTTAATTCAAATTTTTATTCATTTATATTAGGTACTTGTTTTTTGTATTATAAAAGATTTTAGCATTTATTTATTTATTTATTTATTTATTTTTTAGCATTTATTTTTAACATGTTATGGTACAAGAAATTTTATGCACTGGAACTACAAAACACAAAAACAGATACAAGATACAAGAAATTTTATGTATAAAATTTGTTTATATTAAAAAACAACTGATTATCATATTCCGGGGTATTATTTTGCACATGGATATTGTTATTAATTTCTAGAGTTACACTTTTAACCCATAAGCATAAATAAAAGAATTTAAAACATTTATATAAATACACAAGTAGTACTACCTATGTATAACACACATCCTAATTTTTCCCTTACAAATTTGGGCAAAAACATGTGCATTATACACAGCAAAACACAGTAAGTTACTATACCTGCCTTTTTGCTTTGACTGCCAGGAAGCTCAGAGCCAAATCTGAAATTCAATTAATAAGGCACTTTATAGGCTTTTATGGTCTGCATATTCACATATTTATGTTCTGGCTCCTGACTTTCATTTCCTCTTTTTAATTATAGTTTCATATTCTTCAGTCTCCATTTCTATTTTATCTTCCTTGTTCTTGTTGGAAGCAACCTTTGCTGCACTGGGAATGAGGCAGGTACGCAAATTATTTGTTTTTGTTTTTTTGGTTTTGTTTGTTTGTTTGGGTAGTTCCCTGGCTGGGAATCAAACCCAGGCCGTGTGTTGAGAGTGAGGAAGCCTAGCTGCTACACCACCAGGAAACCCCCACGTATGCAAATTAATTACAGTCATTCAGCAGATACATGAAAATGCCTTGTACTAGAAGGTCCCTTTGGTTTGCAAATGACAGAACTAAATTAAGCCAAAAAAGATGAAATAAAGGATTGGCTTATTTTACTAAATCATAAAAAGGTCAGAGATGTTTCTGACCTCAATTTTGCCTGAATGGAGGACTTGAGTCTTTTTGCTTTGGTGCATATGTGCGCTCACGTCTTCCTCGTTTCATCTCCATTTCTCTGGCCACTCCATTCTGTCTGATGGGAACGTTGGCTCCAGGCAGCACCAGGCTGCTGTCCTTGGACCTCTGCCATCAGAGTGGAGAGCAGATTCTCCACACCCCCACACACTGGACCCCACACAGGCCTGTGTACAGCCTTTGCCCGCCTCTGTGCCAATGAGCAAACCCAGCTCACTTGCTTCACTTCTGGAGCCTATCTCACTTGTAAAATGGCGGTGATGAGGGCACCTCTCCTAGAGGACACCTCAGGGTGCAGGGGAACTAATGTGAACTCAGCTCTGATGAGCACAGGGCCATGAGCTGCCACGACATGCTCACTATCCCATCAAACACCAGGGACAGTGTCCATAGCCCTATTTCACAGATGTGGAAGAAGCCTGGAGAGGTGGAGGTGATGCCACACTGATCACCAGCACTGCTGATCTCACACCTCCAGGCCAGTGGGTGGCAGGCAAGTTCACTCCACCCCTCAACTCTCCTCTCTGCCCAGCCTCTGGGGCCTTCAAGTCAATCAGAACCTGGGGCAGGTGTGGGGAGGAGTTCCTCCTGTACCTACACTACTCCCTTCTCCCCCTCCACAAAGCTTCTGGGGCCCTGAAGGGCTGTCAGTGACACAGGATACCCCTCAGCCAAGTACAGGGCTGGTGGCTTCCGAGTTGGGCCCAAGTGGTGGCTGAGGAAGTGGGAGCCAGGGGAGCCAGAGGGAAACCCGAGAGAATCACCTCTCCACCCTCCTGACCTTTGCCCTCTCTGCCCCTCTACCTGGAGCTCTCTCCCCCAAGAGCTATGTGGCCACACTTAGTGGGGTTTTCTACTCAAATCTCTCCTTATCAAAGGGTCTCCCTTGAACCCTGTATAGAATGGCTGGGGCTGCCTGACCTGCCAGGACTTCCCACTCCTCACTTATTACACTCCATCCCCCAGGGCACCTATCACAATCTGTCATACTATTTATCTTCTTTATTGTCTGTCTCTCCCCATCAGAAATAAACCCCAAGAACATTTTGTTCACATAATCGCCACTACCTAGACTAGTGCCTGGTGTGCAAGTCTCAATAGACAAATAAATAAAAATTTTATGGTATCATAAAAGTGCCCTCATCTCAAGTGTGCAGCTTAATGTATTTTTATATCTAACACCATCCACTTCAAGCTGCAGGACATTTCCAGAAGGCTCCCTTGTGCCCATCTCCCAGTCAACCCCCATCCCCTGAAGTAACTATCATACTGATCTTCATCCCCGGCCTTGAACGTCATATAAATGAATATTGTGTGTACTCGTTTGGCTTCTTTTGCTCAACACCATGTCTACAAGGTTTACCCATGATGCTGTATGTGACACTGGTTCATTCCTTTTTTACTGTCTGTTGTACAACATTCATTTATTCGTGCTCTTGTCAATGGGCATTTGGGTTTCCAGTTGGGGTTTATGAACATTCTTATATGTGTCTTGTGGTGGATGTGCCTAGCAGGGGGAAAGTTGATATCAACAGACTCGAGAAACTCCTGAACTTTTTTCTATGGTGGTTACACCAACATTCCCATCAGCGGTGGGTTCTAGAGTCGCCACCTCCTCTTCAGCACTTGGCAGTACCAGTCTTCTTAGTTTCAGGCTTCTTTCTGGTGGGTGATTGTGGCATCTCATTTCCCTTCTGAGTAATGATGTTGGGTGCTCAATAAACACTTGCTGGATGAATCCTTAGGTGGGTTGTGGAGGGAGGCTCTCTACTTGGCAGGGATGGGTGGGCTCATACCCTTTACCTGAAGGTTAATGTCCCCAACTTCCACACTGGCCTCAGATGCTGATTCCCATTTCACACACTGGTCACACTTAACACCCCAGGATGCAGCTGAGGCAGGCTAAGGCATTCAGATATGACCTGGCCTGAGGTTCAAGACTCCCCAATGGATGGAGAATAAAGAAATTCATCTGGTTCTCTGGCAGAGCTCTGCAGATGGGGTATACACAAGCTACCCCCTTCCAGTGCCCAGGGGTGCCCACAGGGCAGAGCCATCTTTCCCGACTCCCAGGAGGCATGCAGAGGCCAGGCCCCGCCCTCTGACTCAGGAGGCTGCCTCCTAACACTTGACCAACAGTCCGTGAGGTCCTGCGGCAGAAACCAGCTGATCAGTCACCCAAGCAGGCTAGGCTACCTTTCTCAGACTCCCTCGGGGAGGACCTTGTGACAATTCCAATGGGAGGTGAACAGAGGCGGTGGGACCACTTTCAGTCCTGGCCCCAAAAAAGCCTCCATGGGCTCTGAGCTTTCCCCCTCCCCAGTGACCTTGAACGTCATGGGGGAGGATGGTGGGACAAGATGGAAAGAGCCTGGGCCCTGAACTTCCGGGAGAAGCGCCGCCTTCTGATCACAAAAACCCCATTACAAACATATTACATGAGCATGAAATGTCCATTGCATTTGAGCCTAGCTATTTTGCGTTTGTTACATCAGCCCTTGGCCCTAGTATGTTTAGTATAGTATAACATAGTATATATGGCCAACATAGATAGTAACTAGGCCCATTTTACAGATAAGAAAACAGACACAGAGAAGCCACAGACCTTGCCCGAGGTTAATAAGCAGAGAAGCCAGGAGGTGAATATGCGGGCTGCCTCCCGAAGCCCCACCCCAAGCACTCTCCCAGGGCTGAACCAATGGGCCGCGAAGCAGAGGCACAGGCCAGGGGTTCCCGGCAGCCCCCGTGCTTCCTCACCTGCCACAGTGGTCACCCAGCCTTGTCATTCTGAACCCTCAGTTCGGCCTCTCACCTTCTGGACAGACCCCAGCCCCAGGCTCCCAGGGTCTCTTCCTCTCCCACCCCATGCCTCCCAGCTGCTCAGTGTGCTCTCGGCTCTGTGGCCCCAGGCACCTGCCTTCCCTGGGACTGAGCCCAGCCTGCTGCTAGAGAAAACCATTCCCACTCCTGGGCCAGTGGGGACCACCTCTCATCCCCGGTCCCTGTCAGCTAGAGCTCTTTCGGTTCCAAGTGACAGAAACCCAGCTGACTTCGAGGGGGGAAGAATGTTTATTGGCTCACGTGACTCAGAAGCCCAAAGTATGCAGGCTTCAGGCGAGAGAGGTGAGTGTGCAGATGTCATCAGACACTGACGCCGCTGAGCCTCCTGGTTCTGCTGCGCCCGCCTTGTAGTTGGTCAGGATCACCCCTCAGGGCTGGACGCAGCTTCCGGCAGCACCCGGCCCGCATTCCTACATTCTACCAGCTTTGCTGCTCGAGTGTGGCTGCCGGCCCCCTCACCTGGACTCCTGAGAGGATTCTCTGCTGCTCTCCGAGCCATGGGGAAGCCAGTGATCATGTCGAAACCCTCTCTCACGCTCCCCCTGGTCACGACCGACCTGTACCACTCACTGTGTCGAGCGTGTGTGGAGGGCGCTGATTGGCCAGGCTGGTGAGATGTTCCCCCAACCTCAGGGAGTGGGGTGTGCTGCACACACAGCAGGTTGAGTAGAGCAGAGAAGGCAGGGGCACTATACCCGGAGCGGGAGCAGATGAGAGGCACACAGGCCCCACGTGCCCCCGGCTCCAGCTGCCCTGGGCTACCAGCAGCCTCCTATTTCACAGAAGTCAGATACCTCAGATAAAACCGAACACCACAATCCTCCCACCTCAACCTACCCACCACCCTCTCCCTTGTCATGCTGGGGTTGCCTTGGGCACCCCCCACCACGCTCCATTAAATCTCCCTCCTCCTGTCCCTTCATTACCTCCCTCATTACAAGCCTGCATTTCTGCCATCTTAAAACAAACAAACTAACTCCCTCCTTCTCACCGAGCTGCTGCTCTCGCTCATCTCTACTTTGTAGCCCTGAGCAGTGTTGCTTCAGTTCACCTCAGTTTCTCACTTCCAGCTCTCCCCGCCTTGCTACCACCACCACCACGCTGTGAAGACAGCTCTGGCACAGGCTTCCCTGAAGCCTGCAAGGTGTCTTGGCATTTGACAGCTGGCCACTCCCTTCTCCCAGACACTCCTGTGTGGGCGCAACCAGTGGCTCCTGGGGGCTCTGGGTCTGACTGCTCTTCACAGTGTCCTTTGATGGGCTGCCTCTCTCCACAGGGCAAAGTCACCTGCTTTTAAGGTTTACACACTTGTCTGCAGCCCAAGTGTCTACTCCACACCTCTCCTTGTTATCCTCACAGGCACCCCAAACTCATCACAGCCAAACTGGGGGGATCTTCAGACCTAATCCTGCTCTACTGCTTGTGTCCTCAGCAGGAAAAAACCTCCACCTGACTTGCTACAGAAAGAAACCTGAGAGTCCTTGAGGGTTCCCTCCCTCTCAGCCCCATGTCCAGTCAGCTATCAGTGCTCCTGAGTCTCTGCCAACACAGACCTCACGTCTACGCACTGCTCCCTATGCCTTCTGCCCAGCCTCACCGAGCCCCTGCACGTCTGCCCTGGAAACTGCAGCTCCAAGGCCCACTTGGAAATGGGTGTGGACCGACAGACCATGTTGCTGCCTTGTGCCTAAGCTGGCCTCCGAGGCCCTCCTCAACAATCTCACCTACCTCTGCTCCTGCTGCCTCTCCCTGCATTGGCACCAGGCACAGAGCTCTACAGTCCCTATTACTTATCCTTTCTGTCCATTTGCAGCAACCCGGAGTGGGCAGAAGGGTCTCCATAAGAGGATAAGAGACTGCCCAGGGTCACACAGGACAATGAGACAGGCTGTCCCCCAGCATAACCGGCACCTGCTGGCTCAGGTCCTATACCATGCTGCCCACCTTCCTCCTGTCAGCACCCCTGGTCCTGCCCTGGCACATCTGTGGCCTCCAGCCCCTCCCTTCACTCAACTGCTGCCCGGCCCACCAGTGTTCCTGGGCCCAGCTCAGTGTGGGGAAGGCCAGTAACTGGATGGGAAGGCTGCCACAAAGCCCTAGACAGAGGCTGGGACAGACAATGATATTCCCTTTTATTATTATATTTTTTAATAAATTTAAGAACAGTTCTACCTTCTCTCCTCCCCCCAGAACAACTAAAACCAACTAAAAGGGGGTGTGGTCTGGGGGGGCAGAGGGTGCTAGGAGTCATAATCCTCTTCATCCTCTGCATCAGGTGCTGAGGAGCCTGGGGGTGCTGGGGGCAGAGGCAGAGTCGAGGTGAAGGGCATGAAAGGTGTTGGGGGACTGCAGGGCAGAAAGCAGGAAAGGGAGATCAGGTCACTCTCTGGTGCACGTTCTTACCCACTGAACCCCACCACACACGCAGCATGGAGTCCACTGCTCTCTGTACCAAAGGGGAGCCAAACCCAAAGAAGGGAAGGGCCAAAGGAGGTCACACAGCCCCTGCCCAGCGCCCACCCACTGCTCTCCCCAGGTGGGGAAGGGACCTTCTCAGAACAGTGTCCTGCCTTTAAGCCCTCCTCATTTCCTCCCTTTCCATCCCCGGAATTTGCCACAACCAACAGAAGCAAGTGGCCAAGGAGGCCAAAAGGGACAAGTCACCCTGGGGAGTCTGCTGGGCCCCTCCTAGAGTCACTGAGCTGCTTACCTCTGAAAGTGGGAAGGGGGGTGGCTGGCCTGGGGTGGGGCCTGCGGTGTCTCCTCCTCCCCATCTGTGTCAGTGTCCTCAGACTCATCCTGGGAGCAAGGCAGGGGTCAGAGGTGACAAGAAAGGCATGGACCCATCACTGAAGACCTAGACCCCTGGGAGCGGCAGGGATAGGAGGCTGACTTCCATAGCCCCAATTCACAAACAAAGAAACCGAAGTACAATGAGGTCGCAGGGGAGGATAGGACCAGGCCTCCAGCCAGCTGGGAGGAGCAGGACAGAAAAGGTTGGGGACTTCACTCACCTCCTGTTCCGAGTCCGTCCCTGACAGCTTCTTGTCCTTGCCTTTGCTCCCCATCCCACCATTCTTCCGGCTGCTGCTGCCTGGCTTCCGGCCCCTTTGGGAAGGTATAATCCATCTGCTCAGAAGTCTCCCTGCTCCTTTGCCACCCCCACCCCCCCAGTCACCTCCAACCCTGATGGCCTTGGCCTTCTATGCCTGGACCATTGGTTCTGACTCCCCACCTGCGAGCACCCTTGTCCCCGTCCATGTGGTTGTCTTCCCCATCCCCCTGCATGTCAGGCACAGATGCCACCAAGTCCTTTAAGAAGTCAAACTGCTGCTCCAGCTCGATGCACTGCTTCCTGAAAGAGGTGAGGAGGGGATGGCATCTGGCAGGGTCCAGATGTCTGGGCTATCAGCAAGGGACAGCAAGAAGCTCTGAATGTCAGGAGAATGGAGCCTGGAAAACCTCCACCACCGGACTTCCACCCATTGCTGGAAAACCCAGCCTCTCCTCTCCAAGCCAATCCCACCAGTCTTTTAAGGCCTTGCTGGCCTCCCAGTAGCCTCCTACTTCCCTATCAGGACACAGCCTCCCTTAAGTGTGTGAACGCCTGGGGCAGGTCCCCACTAGACCATTCCAGCTCCGCGGCCACTCACAGGTGGGATGTGGTCATGGTCTTGGCATTTCGGGACTGGGTCACTTGGCAGGCCTTCTTCAACAGCGACTCCAGGAAGAGCTCCAGCGCCCGGGCTCACAGGCGTCAAGGAGAACGTGGGAGTGGGGCCCCAGCCCACACAAGGCGAACTCGGGCTGCCTCCTTCCCCTACGTCCCTCAACCCGACCAGCCCCCGACAGGATACAGATGATGACAGGCACAGCCGCCGCCACCTTCCCAATCTCTTCGTCTGTCTGCATGATCTTCTTGATCCGCGCCTGGGAAGGAGGCAGACAACTCGGACCCCGTCGCCTGTCCCAGAATGGGGCGCTGGGGAGAGCGAGAGGGGTATCCCGGGAGAACGGGGGCGGGGGTCACCGACGCGGGGAGGGCACGAAAGGGGGCGGGGCATCCGGATCCCCGAACACAGCGATGCGCCCGCCCCCGCAGCGGGGCCTGGGCCCGAGCCTCCCGGGGGCCGGGTCCACTCTTCCCGGGCCCGGCCACGTGCTCACCGGCGGGAACCGCGCGTTGTATTTCTTCTTTTTGCTCGGCATCTCCGGGAGTCTCTCGCCGTGCCGGGCCCAGCGCCGCCGCTCGCAGCCTCCAGGCCCCGGGGCCTGCTAGCCGCCCGACCGTCGAGGTTCCCCCGGGTCCTGGTGCCGTCTGCTCCGCCCCGCCGCTCCTCACGGGGTCCTAGCGCCGCCGTTAGGTAGCGCCACCGCTGTCAGGGTCCGAGTGCCCTTCCCTCGAAGCCTCCCGGGTGGTGAGAGTCGGTCGGGGGACAGGACCGCCGCTCCCGCCCACCCCCAGGCCAGAAGAGCGAACGTTAGCGCCTCCCCGCGCTGGCCCGCCCCACCCCGGTTCCCTGATGGCCTCGCCCCTGGGGTCAGCACCGCCCCCAACCCCCGCCCTTTCCCTGGCCAGCCCCGCCCCGCGGCGCGGCAGCTCGGGCTCAGTGGCCCCGCCCCATGATGCGCTTGTCTATAAAGTTGTTGTTGAGGCGGCGGGACGCTAAGATGGCGGCGGCGGCGGCAGCCGTGGCGGGGGCGGGGCGCGGCGACGCGGAGCCCCGGCAGGAGCGGAGCCGGGCCCGGGGCTGGGCCGGTGTCGAACGCAGCGAAGGCCGAAGGTGACGGCGGGGCGGCGGGAGGGGACAGAGCCAGGTTGGAGCCAAGCTCTCTCTGGCCGTGGACACTAATGGCGGCGGGCGCGGCGGGGCCTGAAGGCTGGCCCTCCCGCAGGTTGCAGGTTCTAACAAACCGGGGTTCGAGTCCGGGCACCGCCGGGACCTGTCACTGCCCTCTCTGGGACTCAGGTGTTCTTTTTTCCAAGTGTGGTGGATAACGCCCGCGCGGGAGGCCTTGCCCTGAAGGGCCTGCCTCGGTGCTGGGCGAACGGGGCTCCTTCGCCTCTTTGCATTAAATGCCAGCGCTCGGGATATCTGCCAGTCACTGGCAGGGCCAGGAGATGGAGCTGGGCTAGTTGCTCCGACACTTGACTTTACAGTTCGGTGTGACCTTGGTTAAGTCCCGTCTCTTTGAGTTTCTCTCCTGTCTGTAAGGAAGAGTAGAAATAACACTAGCCACACCAATCAGGTGCCCTGATTCCACCTCAGGCATTCAGTTGTCCACAGCACTATACGCCAGGAACAGTTGCTACCTATTGTGAAGATGAGGCCCGGCGACTTTAAGGATTGGCCAAGGCCACACAGTTTAGTCCAGTGCCTGGCACCTGCTAGGGCCCAGCAAGCTAAAGATCTGTCCAGAACCCCAGTTTGTTTCCTTCACAGCAGGATGGAGCCAAGTGAGGAGCTGGAGGAGGAGGACTCTCCAGGTGGCCGTGAGGATGGTTTCACTGCTGAGCACCTGGCTGCGGAGGCCATGGCAGCTGACATGGACCCGTGGTTGGTGTTTGATGCCCGCACCACTCCTGCCTCTGAGCTGGATGCCTGGTTGGCCAAGTACCCGCCATCCCAAGTTACCCGCTACGGGGACCCTAGTTCGCCCAACTCTGAGCCTGTGGGCTGGATTGCAGCATATGGGCAGGGCTACATTCCCAACTCGGGTGATGTGCAGGGCCTGCAGGCTGCCTGGGAAGCTCTGCAGACCAGCGGGCGGCCCATCACGCCGGGTACTCTGCGCCAGCTGGCCATCACCCACCATGTGCTCTCGGGAAAGTGGCTGATGCACCTGACACCTGGCTTCAAGCTGGACCATGCCTGGGCTGGCATTGCTCGGGCCGTGGTCGAGGGCCGGCTTCAAGTGGCCAAGGTGAGCCCACGGGCCAGGGAGGGTGGGCGTCAGGTCATCTGTGTTTACACAGACGACTTCACGGACCGTTTGGGTGTGCTAGAGGCAGATGCAGCCATTCGTGCAGCAGGCATTAAGTGCCTGCTCACCTACAAGCCTGATGTCTACACCTACCTGGGCATCTACCGGGCCAACCGCTGGCACCTCTGCCCCACTCTCTATGAGAGCCGTTTCCAGCTGGGAGGCAGTGCTCGTGGCTCCCGTGTGCTGGACCGTGCCAACAATGTGGAACTGACCTAGTGGGGCCAGGGCAGGGAGACCACCCTTTGTGCCCTCTGCTAGGGATGGATCCTCCCGTCTTCCTTCTCCTCGTCCCAAGGAGGCCAAGTCCCCCAGCTCTGAGGACTAGGTCACTCGGGAACTGCCTGCATCTTCGATCCCCTCGAACTTCTGCCCTCTGTTCAGGGCTGACTTAAGTCCCCACCGGCTAGAGGCTCTGGCTCTCGAAGGGCTGGACCCTCAGCCTCTCTCTTTGATGCTGCTCCTGTCTGCTATCCAGGACTGCAGGCTGGGCGCAGACACCCAGGAGGAGAGCCTTCCTTGGCCACCCTTACCCCTGGCTGTACCTCCCCCTCCTCCTGCATCTTCCCCTTCTCTTCCTCACAAGAGAAGAAACTTAGTGCTTCCAGTTCCTCTCCTTGGAGCCTTCACAGTCTGGGGAACAGAGGCCCTGTAGGCCTGAGCATGCCATTTCGTTGGAGGTGGTAGTGATTGTGCCCACTCAGCCCCTGGCAGAGAGAGGGGATGCCAGGGCCATGGACATTGGGTCTTCCCCTCCCTGCCACCTCATAGCCTGCACCACCTTCCTTCCTTCCTTCACTACCTTGTCATGTGCCTGCTCCTGACATTTCAATAAAACCCAGCTTGGGTCTGTGTGTTGCATGTTTTTTAAAATACTGTGTTGATGGTTACCTGCTTTGGTTGCTGGAGAGAAGCAGGGCCAGGAGACACTGCCGCTCTGCCCTGCTCACTGGGCCCTCCTCAGTGCTCCTAGTAATAAGATATGCCTCACTGCCAAGGCTGGTGACTGCTGTGAGAGCCTCTGCAAAGCCAGCACTGCTTCCCTTGCAGCCCAAGAATCAGAATCAGTTTCTCAGTTATTTCCCATAAATCCAGGGGCTTGGCCCAGCAAAGACCAAAAGGCCACTACTAGCCCATGGCAGGTATTTGTGCCTATTAGAGAAAGGTATCCTCTTGGTTCTGGGTCAGAGGATACGGTCTGGTGGGTAAACAAAAAAATGGGCTGGATTTCTGCCACCTATGCTTGACATCCTTGTGTATTGAACAACCATCACAAATCATACGAGGGCTGTCTAGAAAAAAATCCGGGAGTTCCCTGATGGTGTAGTGGCTTAAGGCTTTGGCGCTGGCACTGTCAGCGCTGCGGCCTCGGTTCGATTCCCACTCAGGGAACTACCCACATACCAAAAAGCAAAAAAAAAAAATCCAGCCATCCACGCCTCTATTCATATTACATGCTGGATACTTTGCAGACAGCCCTCATAAGTAGCCCTGGAAGCCCTCCCACTTATACTTGAGTCTCCACCACACTGATCATCACAGGGGCCAGTGGACAGTTTGCAAAGCACTTCCATGTGCATTATTCAATTCTCACAACCTGTTTAGAGGGACATATTGACCCCCTTGTGCTCTCAAGGAGATCGAGGCAGAGAGGAAGGGAGTTCCTCAGGGTCATGCAGTGAGCTGAGCAGAACTGTCTCCTCCTCGGGCAGTGCAGTCGCAGGCCTCAGCCACAGTGAGCTCTTAACCCACCAGGCACATTCACTCACGTGATGTCACTGGGCCACCCCACTTGACTGAGGCTTCTGTAGCCTCAGATCCTGGCTCTGCATCCTCCCAACCCCATGCCTGGCCTTGGCTTAGTTTCTGACCAGGGTGTCTGGCAGGAAGCCTCTTGGGTGCTGCTCTCGTGCCGTGCCAGAGCTGACTCAGCCTCCAGCAGCCTCATCAAATTGGAATTTGGAGCAGGGGAGCGGAGATGCCACTGGGCTGACTGGGTGGAAGTGGGTGAGTCACGAGATGCTCGCTCAGCCCCTTCCCCAGCTTCCTCCCCACCCCAAGCTACCCCAGGGCTGAGGGCCCCATCAGCCCAGCCCTGGGAAGTCCCCATAGCTGGGTGGCCTCCAAGTTGGAGTCCTCAGACTATCAGTGCTTTGCACTTGACCAAAATGAGCCAAGGCCTGGGGACCCTGGCCAGGCCCTCAGGGGTCCCACAAAGATGCCTAAGTGGTGTCAATGCCACCTCCTCAGCATTTCACGCTCTCATCCCTTCTCCATCCTCACGGCCCTGCGTTAGCCTGTTCCTCATGCTTTCTCCCAAACCATTGCACCTGGCCTCCCCTGTCCCCTTCCAGCTCTCCTGCAGAGCTGCCCGTGTCCCTCTCCAACTCAAAGCCCTTCTGTGGTTCCTCACAGCCTGCAATATAGAGTCCACTCTCTTGAGCCTGCCATGACTTAGCCCCCCACCAACCGCCCCAGCTTCCCTCAGGTACCCCTTTTTTTTGGAGTTCCCTAGCTGGGAATCAAACCCAGGCCGCGGCGTTGAGAGCGCCGAAGCCTAGACACCACACTGCCAGGGAACCCCCTCAGGTACCCCTTTCTGCCCATGTTCACTCCACTGGAGCTAAATGGCACTTCCTTCCCCTGCTGGCACGTGGCCCTAAGCCTCCGGCTGTCTCTTCTGCTTGAACACCTGCTGTGCAGCAAAGACTGAGAGGTTACTATTGTGATCACTAGATTGATGTCGTTATCTCCCTCTGGCCCCTAAGCCACATGCCCAGACTGCGGGCTCAGTGAAGACAGGAACAATGTCTATCTAAATCTCAGCCCTGTCCCCAGAGCCTAGAACAACCTCTCCATAAATTATTCAATGAACAAATAAATGAGTGAACAGCTCAAATCCAGTCCCTGCCAGTCCCTCTAGTCCCATCTCTCCTCCATTCCCTGCTTCCCCTTCCTGTTCCAGAATCAAGAACTACCTGTGGTTTTCTTGCACACATTCTGGCTGTCTCACTTTTGTGCTTTTGCTAATAGTGTCCCCTGCCTGGTGCACCTGACCTTTGCCTGCTTTCCTGGCTGACTCCACGTCTCAAACCCACCGCCACCCGCTCATTTTCTTGGAGGTTTCTCCTCCCCGATCTATCTGTACCCCAGGCTCCCGTAACACCCCCCCACACCTGTGGCTCCCATCTATATGTCTGGGCCCTTCAAGGACAATGGCTACACTTTATCCCTCAGTATCCAATATAAGACCTTGGCCTCACACAATTACCAAATCAACATTATTGAATCAATGAGTGATTGAATGAAAATTACTCTCTGTCTCTGGGCCTGTTTCTTCATTCTGTTCATAACATGAGCTAGGCACTGTGCTAAGTGTTCACCTACGTGATCTAAGCCTCACCTGGCTCTATTACTGTCGCCATTTTGCAGAAGACAAAACTGAGGCTCAAAAAGTTTCAGTAATTGGTTCAAGGTTACAAAGCCATAAGTGGCAGAGCCAAAATTTGAATCGAATTCATCCAACTCCAGAGGACCCGATGCATTGTTGAGTACCCATTCTTTGAAAGTGCTGTTGGGGTGAAGTGGGGTGGGCTGCAAAGATAAAGACCAGCAAGGGCTTAGAATCTGATTTGCAAAGCAGAACCACCTGAAGAGAGCCTGGGCCAAGACTAAGATTCCTATTTTACTGGTAGAGAAACTGAGGCCCAGAGAGTACCCTGACTAAGCCTACTTGGACAAGAAGGATCTCCCCCTGCCAGGCCAAGGGCTTCTCAAGCCCCACCCCGTCAGGCTGGCACAGCCTTCTGCCCTATTTGGCTGGCCCCTTCCCACATGGTAGTCAGGAAGTGGCCCAATCCAGGGGGGACAAGCCCCAAGCTCCCTTTTATACAACCAGGGGAAGGATGACTGAGGCCTGGGAAAGGGGACACCCACACACATTACGAACCCCCAAGCATCTGGGCGGGGGCTCCAGAGGGGCAGGCCAGAGAATGGGGAATATCTCTGCCTGCCTCTTGAGTCCACCTGGGGCTGGGAGCTGAACTGGGGACGACAGGAAACAGCTGAGTCAGGACAAAGCTTCAGCCAGAGCTTTGGCACTTTGGCGAGATTTTGGGGATTTTCCCAGCAGGGCAACTGCGCCCCACTCCTGCCTGCTGGGAGGGGCTCTGGCAGGGATGAGATGTGGATCACACAGCTGATTCATTCCACGAGGGAAACTCCCCACTTCTCTGACGTGCATCCCCCAGACACTGAGAGGTGATCTGAGGGCACCCAACCCAGAAACCCACCAACCCCTCTTTTTCTTGATGACTGGCCTCCCGGCAGAGTATGAAAACCCTCTCCAGGGACAGAGTCAGGCAGGGCAGAGTGGGCATCTTCCTGGGGAATAACGCCAGAGATTGGGACCAGAGCCACAGCTGGACAAGGGGCACCTCTGGCATTCTTCCCTCACCATTTTTTAGAATGAGAAAACTGAAGCTCAGATAGTAAGAACAAACACATACACACTCCTCTTCTGCACCAGGCACTACTCGAAGCGGTTTGTCCACACTTTGGTCCTCACAGTACTGAGAAGGAAACTGCAGCATCAAGAGCTTAAGAAACTTGACCATGGCCAAAGCTGGAAACGCTCCAGCAGGGGCCAGAGCGCTTGTAAACACCCCTGTGGAAGGAAGCTCCCTCCCTGGTCCCTGAGCAGCTCTGGCCCCTGAAAACCCTAGAAGATGGAGTTGTCACCCTCTGGTCCTTGGCTCTTCCCAGGCTAAAGGTAGAGAGCTGGCTCCTACAGGGGAAAAAAAAAAAAATTGGCTGAACTCACAGAGGCCAGGAGAGGGCAGCGAAGCATTCCCGCCAAAATTTTCCTCTCTAGGGCTTTGACTCCTTTCCAAACCCCAATCCTTTCCTCCCCAGTCAGAGCCTCCCTTTCCTGTCTGCCAACCCCCCTCCCCGACAACACACACACACTCAGACACGCACACCCTGGTGCACGCGTACACACGCGTGCACACGCTTGCACACTGAGAGTCCAGCCTCCAGGCCCCAGAACCTGGCTGGCCCTGCCTCCTCTGCCCTGGGCCAGGGGCCTGCTGGGTGCAGGAGGGGAGATGAAAGTTGTGGTTCCATGAGGCACGGCTAATCGCCCAACACGGGCAAGCTCTGCCCTATCTGGCTCCCACTCACAGGTTGCATGACTCACCCCTCGCCCCCCATGATTCAGTTTACACGGGTGCCTGGAGGTCCTCCCAGTGAGGGTGGGGCAGTTTACTGGCCCAGCCCAGGCCCGCCAGCCTTTCATCCCAGGATGAGCCTTTCATCCCCCTCCTAGCCCAGAGCAAGAGCTGGCACCCTGGATCCCGGGGGTGGGGGAAAGGCTCAGGTCTGGGAGGTTAGGAAGAGCCCAAGAACTGTGTGACAGGCCCCAATTGTGCTGGGCTTCTGGTCTGCAGGGAACAGGAGTTGCTCCAAGAATCCCTAGGGCCAGGCTGAGCAGGCAGAACCATCCTGAGTGCCGACAGCAGAGCCCTTGATGCCCTCCATTCAGAGGAAGTGGTCTACATGGCACTAAACATAACATCAAGAAAATTCTCACTAACGTTTACTAATTTCTTACTGAACCAGTCTCATTCTGAGTGCTATCCACGTTTTACCTCTTTTTTTTTTACTCCCCCAACAATCCTGAAAATCAGGCACAATCATCACATCCTTTTCACAAATGAGGAAACTGAGCCGAAAGGATTATAATCGAAAAAGCAATACAGACAGACAAAACTATAAAGCAAAGTAAAAAATAAAAATCATGTTTTAAAACAACTTCTACTCCTCAAAAGGCAAAATCTTTAAACATTATTCTAAGCAGGTTAAAAAAGAAATGTAACATCTTGCATGGCGCTGTGGAGCTGTACTGCACAGAGACTCGAAGCCAGGTTAGGGACTCATGGGAGGCCTCCCAGGAAGTGCTGGGGAAAGTGAAACCTGCAGGACCAGGGGAAGGGCCAGGGAGGGGATTAGGAAAGGGTCTTGGCAGGGGAGCAGCCTGTGCGGAGGTGAGACGCTCAGTCCAGCAGTGAGCCTGGGGCAGGGAGAGTAACGGGGGGCGCTAAGGGAGGGGCCGGGTCTCCCAGGAACTGGAATGCCATGTTAAGGATTCTGGCTGCATTCCAGAGACAGACAAGGCGGTGAGTGAGGAGCCCAGGCTCTGGAGACCAACTGCTTAGGTTCAAATCCTGGCTCCATCGTCTCCTCATTGTGTGGCTTTTAGCAAGTTGCTTAATTTCTCTGCGCCTACATTCCCTAATCTATAAAATGGGTCTAATATTATTATCTACCTCTATAGGGTAATTGTGAAGATCAATAAATTACTTTGAACCACACTAGGTTCATAAGAGTTCAATGAGTGAGCCACTAGTGTTTCTCTCTGGGACTTCTAAGCACCCCCCAATCAACATGCAACCTAAAAGAAAACAGGGTGTGTCAAGCGTCCCCACCCCACCCCTTCCCAGGCTCCAGGCCCTCCTATGTAGCAATGCAAAAGTTTCCACAGCTCAGTAGAGTCCAAGCCTAACGGTGAAATGGTCAGAATTTTAAAAGACTCTTCTGTGAATATTGTCTGGATTTTAAAAATCCCTCAGGGGGGTCCCTGGTGGTGTAGCGGCTAGGCTTTGGCACTCTCAACGCTGTAGCCTGGGTTCCATTCCCAGCCAAGAACCGCCCCCCGCCCCAAAAAAAAAACCAGTAATCCCTCAGGCTGCTGGGTGGGCAGTGGAGATGAGGGAGCTGAGCTGGAGGCTGCGGAAAGTATCTAGAAGAAAAGGGATGGGGCCAGGACTACAGGAAAAATATGTTTGCTGAAGTGAATTGAAATGTAACCTTCAGACGTGGGGCGACTGGAACTCTTACACATGGCCAGTGGGATGTGAAACAGTACAACTGCTTTGGAGAACTGTTGGAGAAAATCAAAGCCAAACATGTACCTTCAGACCCAACAATTCCACCCCTGTGCACATATCTAAGAAAAGTGAGAGCAATTGTTCCCCAAAGGACAGACTTACCACAAATGCTCAGAGCAACCTTATTTATAATAGCCCCAAACTGGAAGACCCTCCAGGAGAATGGAGAGAGCGACTGTGGAATATTCGTGCAATGGAATGCTATGCAGCCATCGGAGAGACCAATCTACTGCTTCATCCAACAGTGTAGACTAATTCCTCACACAGGTTGAGTAAAAGAAGTCAGACCCAGGAGAGTACACACAGTAGGAGGTTGGACAATTAATTTTGTGAACTCACCCTAAAGAAAGTGCTATGTACCTCATTGCTGAATATCACTACGGTCACCTTTGAAGTGCTGCCCTGGGGAAGCTGTGCACCGATATCAGTGTTTAGTCCCCCTTCAAAGCAACTTTGGAACTCTTTTTCTGGGATGGCCATCAGAGCTGTCATCGTCCCTAAAATCTGACAATAAAGTTCGCAAACTTGCCACCAAGCACGTACGTTGGCAGCACTGCACAAACAACTCAGGAAGATGTCATAACCTTGGTAAGGTACAACGACAGCTCTGACGGCCATGCCAGAAAAGGAGTTCCAAAACTGCTTTGAAGGGTGGACTAGGCACTGACGTCGGTGCACAGCTTCCCAAGGGGAGTGCTTCGAAGGTGACCGTAGTGATATTCAGCAGTGAGGTGTGGAGCACTCTTTAGAATGAGTTTGCAAACTTAATTGTGTGACCTCATATGGTTCCATTTCTATGAAGTGCAAGAAGAGGCAAAACTAACCTGTAATGATACAAGTCCGAATAGCGATTTACCTATGGGAGGAGGGAGGAGGCACAAGGAGCTTCTAAGCTGCTGGAAATGTCCTATATCTTGACCAGGGCAGGGGTGACATGGGATTCCATACATGTAAAAAGTCATTAAGCTGAGCATGTGTGACGAATGCACTTTACTTTATATATATATATATGTTAAACTTCAATTTAGCCAATGACCTAACTATAAGAACCAAAATTATAAAACTGGTAAAAGAAAACATGGAAGTAAATGTTCTTTTTTTTTTTTTTTTTTTTTTGCTTTTTGGTATGTGGGTAGCTCCCTGACTGGGAATCGAACCCAGGCCGCAGCGCTGACAGCACCAGCGCCGAGGCCTTAAGCCGCTACACCACCAGGGAACTCCAATGTTCATTTTTCTGATAAAGGTTTGGTAGCCAGGATATATAAAGAACTCATAAATTCAACAACAAAAGCAAGCAACCCAATTAAAAATGGGCAAAGGACTTGAATAGACATCTGTCCAAATATATATATACAAATACCCATTAAACACATTAAAAGATGTTCATTGATCATTAAGGAGCATGATTGGTTTTTAAGGAAGTGCAAATCAAACACAGTGAGATGCCACTTCACATCCTCGAGAAAGACTTTCATTTCAAAAATGTAAAATAAGTGCTGGCAGGGATGTGCAGAAATTGAAATCCTCGTACATCGCTGATGGCAATGTCAAATGCTGCAGCCACTTTAGAGAACAGTTTGCCAGTGTGTCATGAGGTTAAACAGGGAGTTTCCATGTGACCCAGCAATCCTGCTCCTAGGTGTAGACTCAAGATAAATGGAAACACATGTCCACACGAACTTGCACACAAATGTCCACAGAGCGTTATTCATAACAGCCAAAAAGTAGAAACGACCCAATGTCCATCAGCTTACGAACGAAGTACTGAGACATACTACAGCATGGACGAGCCTGGAAAACACTGTGCTAAGTGAGAGAAACCAAATGCAAAAGGCCACATATTGTAGGGTCCCATTTACGTAAACTGTCCAGAACAGGCAAATCCACAGAAACAGAGAACAGATTAGTGGTTCCCAGCAGCTGGGGGCTGGGGGAGGGGGAGAGAGTGATTACTTGATGGGTATGGGATGTTTTTCTGGGGTGATTAAAAACAAGTTTTGAAACTAAAGAGAAGTGGTGGTCGCACAACATTGCGAATGCACAGCAGTTCATTGAAACGCCCACTTTAAAACGATTAATTGTATGGTATGTGAATTTCACCTCAATTTTAAAAAGAAAGAAACTTCAATTTAAAAAGTAAATGGAAACAGAAAAACATAAACCTCACCTCCAAGGCCCTGGGGGCACTGACAGAACCTACTGGGTGTAAAGCACACTCCCCCATTGCCTCCTTTCACCCCACTGCAGCCCTCAGAGGTAGGGATTCTCAGGGGCTCGGAGGGAGAAAGTGACAGAGCCAGGCCCACACGCTGCCAAGAGAGTGCCTGGGCCTCAGACCTCCCTACCCCTAGACTCTGCCAGACACTGTGGCTCCTTGGGACTCTTGCCTGGCCTCCCTGTGTTGGGGCTGGTGAGGTCAGGGGCCAGGAACGTTTCTGCAGCCACGAGGTGGGAGTTAGTGACTGAGAGGCTTGGAATGTGCTGCCTCTGAAAGGACCTCCTTGTGGCTCCACTGACGGTTAGAGCAGGAAGGGACTTTCAGAGTCGTGTAATCACACACACACATGCACACGCACTGGAGACCCGAGCTCGGATTCGGTCCCCGCCCCAGGCTTCTTGGGGAGTAGAAAGGGTGGTGTTTCTGGAATAAGAAGAGGGATGCAGTCATGACTGACCTGATTCAGGCCTTGCATGTGCCACCATCCGGCCCCCTGTGTCACCCTGATCTGTCCAGCTTGGACTCAGCCAAGGAGTCCAGATACCTGAATGTGTGTGTGTGTCCACTACATGAAAACTTCAGCATGTGATCGGAGCCCCAAGGACTCCCAACCCCGGAGCTTTTAATTTGGCTATTTGTCAAATTCTTACAATATTCTGTGCTTACATGTGACATGCTATTTCTATTCTCCAGCAACCCTGAGAGGTAATTATTATTATGTCTCCATTTTACGGATAAGCAAACGGAGGCATTGAGAGACTGTGTGCTTCATCTAGGTCATACAACTGATGAGCAGCAGAATTCAAACTCAGAACCCAGGGTTGTCTGATTCCAGCATGTGTGTCCTTTTCCATGGGTCCTGCTGCCTCAAAAACTCAATCTCTCCCTCCCTCTCCCTTCTCTCTCCCTCTCCCTTCTCCCTCCCTCTCTCTTTCTCTTTCTCTCTCTCTCTCCCACGAGCGCATGCACGCACACCCCCTCCCATTGTTCATTCTTGTAAACTGCTGTTGGTTTCTTTTCTTTTCTTTTCGTTTTTGAGAAAGATAAACATGGAGTAGAACAAGGCTAAGGGAGAGACACCAGCCTGGTAACCACCTTCTGAGTGTGCAGCAATTTATAGCTTACAAAGCACTTTCACATTTGTGATCTCATTTGATTCCAGAGTAGCCCCATGAGGTCAGCAGGAGCCTCAATTATTCCCACAGGGCACAGAGAAGGAAAATGGTAGCTCTGGGACTGGTAGCCCAGGGCCAAGCCAGCTTTCTGGCTCTACATCCTGAGTGTACCCACAGCCCCCTGGCCCCAAAAGGCAGCGCGGGACTCCACCTCCCTGAAGTCCTCCTTGCCCGGAGAACACTGGAGCTGGTCAAATGGAGATACCCGTGGAAAGCAGGGGGCCCAGCTCTCTTTCTGCAGCTGTGTGACACTGACAGCTCCTTACTCTCTCTGGGCTTCAGTTTCCTCATCTGTAGAATGGGAGGAAGCAGAGGTTTGGGGTGGTCCTCTCATCACTGACCTTCTGCCTGTGTGAAAAGGCATCTGTGAGGGCCTTGGAAAACCTTGCCTGACACCAGGCTTGAAGCTCTCGCAGCACTGATTTGGCGACTTGCTTCAGCCTTTCGCTTAGTGGCCTTAGGCACTTCATTTCCACATCTCTTGGCCTCAGTTTTCCCACCTGACAAATGGGAATGATGTTGGTGTCTTCCTCCCAGAGTTGCTGGCCTTTGGTTGTTGACATTTGCCTCTGGCCTCACAGCCACATAGACCTTTGATATAATCGCCAAAGCTGATGCCCACGCAGCCCCAGGAGAGCACCGACAGCGTTTAAAGAAAATCGCGTCTCCCAGGCAGCAGAACGCCTGCGTCCTGTCCCACTGCAGGCTCTAACTGCTTACGGGGGCTCTGACCCAAAACTTGTTAGAGATCCTGAAATCAGCCTGTGAGTAGCAGCACTACATCACATTGTATTCATGGGTAGTTCCAAGCATTAACTTGTTCACCCCACGCATTTAAAATATACCACCACTTTTGTAATACTGGTTCGTCATTTATTCACTTTTTCATACACTAGAACCTTAAAACAATGCCAGTGGGAGTGCCCCATGCTACGACGTGGAGCATTGGATGGTAGTAGTACGGTTCCCGGCATGATACAAGCACCCAGTTAATAATAGTAGTAGTAGTAGTAGTAGTAGTAGTAGTAGTAGTAGTAACAATAACAACATCAATCACATTTATAATCCACTTTAGTTTCCAGACTCCTTTCACATTCTTCATTCTAACTCTCAGGCGCAGCAAGGGTTCTATATATTTCTTCCCACTTTACGGAGGCAGAGAACCAAGCCCTACCAGGAGGTGAGATGGCCCCGGGGGGCGCAGGCCCAGAAGTGGGGCACAGGCCCAGGAATGGGGCACAGGCTCGAAGTGTGAGCCCGGTGGCGGGGCGGGGTGGGGCGGGCTCCCGGCTGCTCGCAGGTGTGTAAATCTGCGGGGAATCCTCGGCTCCACCCGGGCGCGGCGAGGAAATTGCACCATGTATGGGCAGCTACGTCAGAGGGGGTGGAGCCGCAGCTGTCGCCGGGGGCCGCTGAGTCCTCCCCTTTCGGCACCGAAAGGCGGCCACCGCACTGTAGGAGGCGTCGAAAAGTGCGGAGCCGAGTGGGAAAAGTCGGTGCGTGTGGAGAGGCGGAGCCCCGAGGTGACCCGCGCCGCTGCGCAACCTCCCCACCCCCGTCGAAGTGAATCAGCCCGAGGACTTTTCATTCATAAAAAGAAGACTCCGCGAGGAGCGAGTGAGTCAGAACCCAAGCCGCCGACGCGGACTCTACAGAACAGCCAGCCCAGGGCATGTTCCGAGACTTCGGGGAACCCGGACCAAGCTCCGGGGCCGGCGGTGCGTACGGCGGCCCGGCGCAGCCCCCGGCGGCGGGCCAGCAGGTGAGAGGGGCGGAGACGCCTGGGCCGCTGCGGGCCGCTCCGGCACGCTCCGGACCGGGGCCGGGAGCAGGGGTAGGGACCGGCTCCGGGGGCCGCGGCCGCGGGTCCTGCCCCGCACAGCCCAGGGCAAAACCAAGATCTGCGAACGTCCCCTTCTCGCTCGCCCCCTCTCCTCTCGCTGTCTGTCTGTCCCTCCCTCTGTTAACTTCTTTCCTTCCTCCTATCTGCCGCTAACGTCTTTGTCGCATCTGCGTTAAAAGGGGACCCCTGGCACCTGCGTGAGTGAGTCTCAGCCCTGACAGGATCGCAGGGTCTGACTCGTCTCGGACTAAATTCCCGGGAATGAGACCCGCAGTCCGAGCTGCGACCAAGACGTCCCCACACACGAGGAAGGCGGGATCCATCGGCGGGCTAGCCCCGGCCCACTGAGAATCCTCCGCACTGTCTGTGATCGACTGTGTGTCTGTTCATTTCTCCGTCCCTCTCTACCCCGTCCCCAAGTCCCTATCCTCTTCTCGGCGCAATGCAGTCTCATGAGCTCCGGGGAAATGGTTCTTGACCCTCTTCCTTTACAGGTTGGGGCCAATCGAGACCGCGAAGTGCCAGGACGTGCTAGGGGTCATGCAGCGGGCAACTCCCGCACCCCCGGCTCTCGGCACCGAACGGCGCCCGCTGCGGGCTGGGGGGACCCGGGAGACTGCAGGTGCCCATTTCCTGTCGAGGGGCGGCGAGCACGTGTCGTTAGGGGAGGGAAGGAGCAGCGTCCGTTCCGCCGACTCACGGCGGCCGAGTCACCGTGGCTGACTCACCCGGGGCGCCCCTCCCTTCCTGGCCCGGAGCGGTCCGGGCCCGACAACCTCGGGAGCGGGACATGCCACCGGCGGTGCCTCAAGCCCGGAACTGGGGTCACTGGGCCACTGGGCTCGTAGCGCTGAGCTCGGGACACCGCTGCACGGACTTGCCTGAGCTTGAGATGGAGCTTCCCGGACGACTGGGCGTCCACACCCTGAGCCCAGCTCCAGGGCTTGAACTCAGTTCTCCCCGCACTCTGAGCCCCCATCTCAACCCATTGCTCACGTTTCTGGCTGAAAGAGCAGGTAATAGTGGCAGCTTACAGCCAGGCTTCCTGCTGGCTGGGTTTCACCTCATTTACCGTATTTCACAGAACCTAAGACCCCATAATTTTAAAATTCATCATTATTTTTGTGCCACTAAATTTTTAAAAATGTTACCAATTAAACTATGATTTCAGAGCTATGAAAGGGCACTTCTTGGCATCAATGACATGCCATAATCCTCACCTATAATATTAAAAATGAGGAAACTGAGGCACATTGAGGTTAAATAACTTGCTCAGAGTCACAGCCCCTAAGTGACTGACCTAAGATTAGAACTGGACTAGCCTGAAACCAGAGCAGTGGCTCTTGCCCACCACAGTCCCTGGTAGCTGCCACTTACTAGGCTGTCACCACATTCTCTCACATGATTCTCACAGCCACCCTCGAGTTAGGAGCTGTAATTATCCTCTGTGCAAATGGGACTGAGGCAGGGTGCAGAAGTGGACAAAAGCCTGGCTACCTGGGCCCAAACTGCATTTCTGTGTGTTTATGGACAACATGCTGGCTGTGTGACTATGGACAACTGTTTTCCTGTTTGAAAATGAAGACACTGTTATGCAAATTATGAGTCAGTATTTGTAAAGTGGTTGGGACAGTGCCTGGAATTTACACTTATTAACTCTGATGGGGAAATAGAAGTACAGAGAGGTTATGTGAACTATCTAAACTCACACAGTTCATGAACGGAGATTTGTCATTCTGTTAGTCTCTCCGACTGCCAACCTGTGCTCTTTCTGGTTTATCAGCAACTGTCTTGAGGGTGCACAAAAGTGTGGCTTCTGTCCACTGGAAGCCCCTCAACACACACAGACCTCACCCCTGGATTTTCATTTCTTATCCTTCAGAAGTTCCACCTCGTGCCAAGCATCAACACTGTGAGTGGCAGCCAGGAGCTGCAGTGGATGGTTCAGCCTCACTTCCTGGGACCCAGTAGCTACCCCAGGCCTCTGTCCTATCCCCAGTACAGCCACCCACAACCCCGGCCAGGAGTCATCCGGGCCCTGGGGCCACCTCCAGGGGTGCGTCGCCGGCCCTGTGAACAGGTAAGGAGCAGAGATGTTGCACTAGTTCTGATGCCTTATCCTCACAGTGACGCTGAGGTGCAGTGAATAAGCTCTTGACCAAAAGAAGAGCACAGACTTAGAAAGGACAAGGTAGTACCACTGGGGACTATTGGACAAGGTAGAAAATGAGAGGAATCCCTAAGGAGGCCCAGAGGGCAAAGAAGTCACTTCTGAATCAGGGAAAGCTTCATGGAGGTAGAGGCATATTAGCCTAGGAGGATGCATAGGATTTGTAGAGTTGGAGGAAAGGATATTCCAGGTAGAGGGTATGGCAGGTGCAGGAATGGAGGTGGAGGTCTGGGGAACGTGCTCTGGTATTCCCCATATTACAGCTAAGGAAATGAAGGCACACAAAGGTAAAGTCACTTGCCCAGGATCACACAAGTAATGAGGAATGAGACAGGTCTGTCCAATTCTAAAGTTAGATCCTAATCATCAAGCCACATTGTCTCACCAGGAGTGAAGAGAAGGCTTGAAGTAGAGTAAGCTACTTCAGGAATTCCTCCAGGGAGGAGAAAAGGAACTCTTTTCCATTCCCTGGAGCATTTTGGTATGTGAGACAGTAGTGGGTGAGGTTTGTACAGTGAAGAGATCTCTCCCACAGCAGGGTAGAGGATTGGGAGGGAGGTGGGATCCTGGGAAAGATGTTTGATCAGCCAAGGGAAGGTTTTCCCAGAAACAGAATGGCTGGCCTTTGTGACCAGCTGGAAGGGGCTATGGTGTCAGCCCCAGAGGCAGCCTCCTGGATTTTCTTCCTTCAGGCTGTCCTGAGGGTGGCCTTCCATCCTGCGTACTCTTAGACTGGGTCTGTCAGCTGTGATGTGAGTGGGGTACTTTTGGGGGAGGTACTCTCCATCAGCTGGTCGATGTTGAACAGAGAGGATTTTAATTTCTGCTCTAGAACCGTAAACAAGTTATTTATCCTCCCTGGGCTTCAGTTCCTTACACGGAAAGCTGTGTGAAGAATCTACCTAAACCACTTAGCTGGCACACCATAGACTTCCAATAAATAACTACTTTGCAGCACTCATTAGCCCCTCCTAGTGCTTACAGCACCTGGAGGAGACTTGGATATCTAGAGACTGAAAAGAATAGGGGTCCTTCGAAAAACAGTGGCCTAGTCTCAGGGGCTCCAAGGAGGAAGGGCCACTTCAGCTGGGGAATGAGAGGCTTCCCAGAAATGGAGGTATCTTAGTTGTGTCCTCGGAGTCGAGGGTTAAGGTGTGTGTGTGTGTGTGTGTGTGTGTGTGTGTGTGTGAGTGATTTCGAGAGGGGCATCGTAGGACGCAAAAGCTGCGTTCAACGAGGAAATCCGACTAATGCAAGTTTACGAAAGCGTGAGTCGAGGTGATTCTTAAAGCGCAGGATGAGGGCGTCCCCGCGCTGCCAGGTCCTACCACTGGGGCCCGACCAGGCGAGTGCCCGACAGCCAGTGATCCAGGATCCACCTCATTGCTCCCTCTACCCCCAGATCAGCCCGGAGGAGGAGGAGCGCCGTCGAGTGAGGCGCGAGCGGAACAAGCTGGCCGCAGCCAAGTGCAGGAACCGGAGGAAGGAACTGACCGATTTCCTGCAGGCGGTGAGCACCGATAGGTGCGGCGGGTGCCCGGGCTACAGCCCACCCAACCTCCGAGGGGCCCCGGCTCCCGTGAGCCTTTGGGGCCCAGGGGGCGCTAGAATATGAAATCCCCTCCCCCAGCTCCCTGTCGGAGGGGCAGTCCTTTGGAGAAAAAGACGAGGAAAAAGGGATTAAAAATCAGCTGCAGCTTGTTCTTACTCGGAGCAGAGAAGAGCAGAGCTGAGGCTTGGCTGACAACCTCCTTAAGCGCCCCGGGGCGGGGTTGGAGTTGTACCCATGTTCTCCCAATGGCTCATGGGAATTGTAGTCCAGGCTCTCCACTCATCCTACCCACAACCTCCCAATCACCACCACCGCAGAAAGCGACGCGGTATTCGGCGCTCATCTTCTTCTTCTTTTTTTTTTTTTTTTTTGCTTTTTGGTGTGTGGGTAGCTCCCTGACTGGGAATCGAACCCAGGCCGCAGCGCTGACAGCGTCAACGCCGAAGCCTTAAGCCACTACACCATCAGGGAACTCCCCAGGTGCTCATCTTCTTGACTCCTCTCCTGACCCTCTTCCTGCAGGAGACCGACAAACTGGAGGACGAGAAATCAGGGCTGCAGCGAGAGATTGAGGAACTGCAGAAGCAGAAGGAGCGGCTGGAGCTCGTGCTAGAAGCCCACCGCCCCATCTGCAAAATTCCGGAAGGGGCCAAAGAGAGTGACACTAGTGGCACAGGAAGTGCCAGCAGCACCAGCAGCCCACCAGCAGCCTCCTCCCGCCCTGTGCCTTGTATCTCCCTTTCCCCAGGGCCTATGCTGGAACCCGAAGCATTGCATACCCCCACGCTCATGACCACACCCTCCCTGACTCCTTTCACCCCCAGTCTGGTCTTCACCTACCCCAGCACCCCTGAGCCCTGTGCCTCAGCCCATCGTAGGAGTAGCAGCAGCAGCGGGGACCCGTCCTCTGACCCCCTCGGCTCTCCCACCCTCCTAGCCTTATGAAGCACCTCAGCCCCGCTCCCTGCGGGTGCCACCCTAGACAACATCCTGCCATCCATTGGCCCAGCTGGCTTGGGCCATATTCAATGCCAATCCCAGCAGGTTCTTCTCCATCCCTCTACATGAGACTGAGCATATTTTGCTTCCTGGTAGAGCCAGTCTGGGGCCATCAAAGCTGCCCACCGTTTCTCTAGAGCTGGCCTCTCCAACACAATTTGTACTAAATCAGAGACAAAATATTTCACATTTGTGCAAGAGAACTCCTGGCAGCCCCAAAGGACTTTGTAGATCCCTAGAGGTCCTCTGGAGCCCTAACCCCCTCCAGACTACTCTCCTATAGTCTTTATCACCTTCTTCCTGTGATCCACCCACCCCTACCCCTTGACAGGTGATATGCTACCAGCCTAGAACACTAACTCACCCAGCAACACTGCCAGCAGCACCAGGTGATTGAATCAGGGCATTCTGCTGGCCCCTCCTGAATGGCACAGCTCAAGAGGGTGCCAGAGGCTTCTGTGATGAGCTGACCTGCAGCCTCCAGCTCGGAGACGACTTTAGCTCCAGGGAATCCAAGCCTCCACCGCAAGGGCAACTGCTATTTATTTTCCTAAAGAGAGTATTTTTATACAAACCTGCCAAAATGGAATAAAAGGCTTTAAGTTCTGCCCTGGTTTCATTGGACCCAGAGGCTAAAGGGAGAACACATTTGGAACCAGAAGCCCTAGGATTGGGTCTCAGCTCCAGGGATTCACTATATGAACTTGGAATAAACTTGATATTTCTGGACCTTGGTTGTCTTATCTGACAAATGAAGCTGCATCTGTTCTGCCTCATCTCCAGGACTGAGAGGAAGAGCTTGCCGTGGAATATAAGCCAAGAGGGTTATCCTCCTCCTCCTAGTGGGGGCCCACCTTACTCCAGCGTGTGCCACAGGAGGGCGCTGTTAGGGCCCTTCCAGCCTCAAGGGAGGCGGCTGAGTGGGTTCTACGCCCCCAACCCCCACCACCCAGCACCTGCTTCCTGCTCCATTGTCTTGGACAGGAAGGAGTCGGGAAGGGAGCTGGAGCTACTTCAGGGGCCGGACCAAGGCCTCTCCGGTGGTGGGGAGTAGGCGCCAGCGAATTACCACGATCCCACAGCCCGCCCCAGACTTGAGGTAATGGGGAGAATCAGACACCTTAGTTCTGCAGCCTCTCCGGATGGGAATGATACCTGGTCTCAGCGTTCCCGCCCTTGTCCTAACATCGGCGAGTCCCACACACACGCTGCCCAGACCATGGGCTCTGCTTCCGTCCCAGTTTATTAACCCCGACCCAGCCCCCATCAAGTCCCTTCGTTCCAGCCTTTAGTCCCCCTGATGCTCTGCCAGCGAGAGCGGGGGGGCCCTCTTCAGTGCCAGAGTTTCTAAGTCCATGCCAGCGATCCCTCGTGTGCAGCTGGAGCAGCTTCCAAGTCCCGAGGTCCACAGCAATCCGGACGCTGGGGGAGCCATCTGGACGGGCGTCGCCACGAAGGAAGCTGCGTCCTCAGTCATCTGGGGAGCAGGCCAGGGGCAACTGATCAGGACTGCCTACGCTGCCGGTGCTGGAGCTTCCATCGCCCAGGTCGCGGGGCCCGCAGGGAGGCAAGGCGAGCTCGGGTGTTGGCCCGGCTCCTGAGACCCCCGTGCCGCCAGGGCCGCCACGGGGGCCCCACTCCTCTCCCAGCGCCAGGCAGAGCTCCTTAAGCGCCAGGTTCTCCCGCAGCAGCTCCTCCTGGCGGCCCTCCAGCTCGGCCAGCTTCTGCCAACAACCGCCCAGGTCCTCGCGCACAGCCCGGGATGCTTGGGTCCCGAAGAGCTGCCACTGGCGTGCGGCGCGCCGCCCGCGCTGGCGCTCCGAGTCCAGGAAGCAGCAGAGGTCGCGTAGCTCGCGGTTCTCGGCCTGTAGGCGCCGGTTGAGCTGCTTGAGCTCGCGGATCTCGCCCAGGTGACCCTGTAGCTGCCGATTCACCTCCTGCATGAGGCGGCCGCGCTGCACCAGAGCCGCCAGGCGCGCCGCCTCCTCCCGCCGCAGGCGCCGCACCAGCTCTTCCTTGCCCAGCGCCGCCATCTCCTCGTCTGTCAGCTCCTCCAGGCCGCCCACCTCGGCCTCCATGGCTGCTCAGGCCTCTGGAGCATCGCCTGCCCGCCGCCGCGGCCCAGGAGCCCCACGTGGAGCCCAACGCCTCTCTGGCTCTGGCTCCGGCTCGGCGAGAAGCAGGCTGTCGCAGGCTAGTGTAGGTTGCAGCAGCCGCGCAGGGGGGTGGGCACGCGGCGGGTCGCGCGCCGGGGCGGGGCTGCATTAAGGAAGAACAGCCAATCCAGGGAGGCCTCCCCAGAAAGGGGCGAAGCCTAAGCACACAGAGCGTCCCTTCCCCGCCCACTCCCGACCGCGGAGACCCTGATCCTTAGGTACTCTGGGTCTTGGGGTCCCCGCACCCCGCGCCAGTTAACCCGAAACTAGGCACTTCGAAACCCCCAGTTCCAAACCTTGAGTTCAGGTCTAGCTAGTCCTTTCGGCTCCTGAGAACCAAGAATCAGGGGTCAGCCTCGGAACTCTCCCGCCCACTTCCCGACAGACGCAAGCGGATCGCCTTTCTATCCTTCCCTGCTTAGCTCGAAGTCGAGAATCTCGGCTCACTGAGCATCGCTCCCAGCTTCTCCGAACCCTAAGTCCAAAGTCCTGACTCACCATCAGCCTACCCTCTCTCACCGAGCGTTTCCAGCCCGAGGCTGGGGAGCGGGGTGACATACAAGGGATTCGTTTATTCAGTAAACCTTTATTGTGTGCAAGACCCATGCAGAAATAAATTTAATCAAGATCCTTATATTGTCTTCAAAGAAGTCTTAATCTGGCAGGAGAGGCAAACTGTTTAAAAAGAAGCAAGTAGAAGAGTCTTGAGGGAACAACCCCCGCTCCGCAAAAGGTTTCCCAAAGGGATGATAACCGAGGGCCCCAGAAAAATGCATAGGGCTTTGGTCAAGAGATGAGAAAGCTATTTCGGGGGAGGGAATAGTCTAGTGAAAGATACGGGGCCGAAAGGGTCTAGATGCTTTAGAAGTAGTGAGAGTAACTTGATTTCTTTTTGAAAGGCAGGTGCATGGAGAAAGTGGTAAGAGTTTAGCAAGAAGGAAAGGTAATCAGAAGCCAGATTCTTAAGGGCTTTAAATACTAGGCTGGACCATTTTTTCACAGGCCAGTACGAATTTTAAGCAGGGGAGTAAAATTTTAAAATATGCATTTTAAAAACGACTGTTCAGGCTGCTGTGTGGGATGGATTGGGGGAGGGGATGTAGGCAGGAAGATTAGTAAGAACACTGTGTCAAATGGGGGAGAGCTATGCAGAGGACTGGGCTGGGACAGTGCCAGTGCAGATGGAAAGGACAAAACAGATACTAGAAATATTCAGGAAGCAAATCAGCAGAACTGAATGTAGAGAGGCGTCTGGGAGAAAGCCCAGGTTTCTGGTGTGAGAACTGGGTAGATATTGGGGCTGTCACTGAGGTAGGAACGCAGGAAAGAAACAGAATGGAAGACTAAGAGGTCTACTAGCTTTGGGGGGGCCCTGTGGGGAGACAGAGTGGAAACACTCGCAGATAGACGGCCCTCTGCGTGTGGAATTCCAGGCAGAGCTCTGAGTTGCAGAATAGAAGAGGTCATTAGTGGCGGCGGGGGTGGGGGGTGGGGAGGGTGTTAAAAACCAAGGGAGCAAGTGTCCCAGGCCTAGGAGAGATGCTCATCCGCAGGATGGACTGAAGAGCTCCCAGCAAGGGCCTCTGGAATTCGGTCCAGACATTTTTATTGCAGAGAAAAGATTGAGGATTTAGCCCTGTGAACCCCCTAAATTTAGGATACACGTCAAAATAGGGAGGCCCGGAAAAGGGCAGAGTAAGTGTGTGTGTGTGTGTGTGTGTGTGAGCAAACAGGAGGAAGTGATGGGGAAGGATTCCGGGGCAGGATTCCGGGGCAGGGGTCACTGGCCGAAGGCCTCGACTCCGGACGTCCTCCTGCAAACCCGGCCGGGGTCGGGATGGGGGTGGGGACGGAGGCGGAACCTGGGATTCCCCCGCACGCCGAGAGGAGGGGCTACTCCACCATCTCCGCCTCTTCCCTCGCCGCTCCTGCCCCTCCCTCTCTGTCCCGGAAGTGGTCCTTCTTTGGCTCCGGGTGCTGGGAGCCGAATCTCGGCGCTCCCGGAAGTGGCCCGGCGGCGGCTCGCCCGGCCCGGGCAGTGCTTGCTCTGAGGCACTGGGGCTGCGCCCGGGTCCGGGTGTCGCCATGACCAGCGAGCTAGATATCTTCGTAGGAAATACGACCCTCATCGACGAGGACGTGTATCGCCTCTGGCTTGATGGTTATTCCGGTCTGTGGGGGGGCCGTCTGGGGGTGCCTGTCGGGCGGAGCGGTTTTGGATGGAAGAGGGGGCGGGTCCTGGACTTGAGTTTCATATGGGGCCGAGGGAGTAAGGGATGTATGAAGGTTGGGGCTGGAATCCCCGAAAGGGCTCTGAAGTCGCCGGGGCGGGGTCTGATGCTAGCGCCCACTTCTCAGTAAACGACGCGGTGGCCCTGAGGGTGCGCTCGGGAATCCTGGAGCAGACGGGCGCCACGGCAGCCGTGCTGCAGAGTGACACCATGGACCACTACCGAACTTTCCACATGCTGGAGCGCCTGCTGCACGCACCGCCCAAGCTGCTGCACCAGCTCATCTTCCAGATCCCGCCCTCCCGACAGGCGCTGCTCATCGAGAGGTGGAATACCATATACCCATTTTGCAGGCTGAAACTGAAGTCAGGGAGGGCCGGGACTTACCGCGGCCGTAAGAACGTTGATGGCACAAGGGGCCAAAACCCAGGCCCTGCCAGGCCCTCTTTCCCCTCCTTTATGAAAGTCAGTAGTGTTCTCTATCTTCACGCAGATACTATGCCTTTGACGAGGCCTTTGTGCGGGAGGTCCTGGGCAAGAAGCTGTCCAAGGGCACCAAGAAAGACCTGGACGACATCAGCACCAAAACAGGCATCACCCTTAAGAGCTGTAGAAGACAGGTGGGCACTACCTCCCCCTTCCCACCAATACAACATTTCAAAGGGTTATTCTGGGGTAAGGAGGAAGGGGGTAGGAGAAGAGGGAGTGGGTGGGAGAGGAGGGAGGGGGAGCCAGATGTATAGTAATGGAGGGCTCACGCTGCGTGGTGAACATATAGTGCAACTAGTAGACCATGCACTGTGGAATTGTATGCCTAGAACCTATGTAACTTTTGATGACCAATGTCACCCCAGTAAGTCTAACAATGAAAACATTTTTATAAAAACACTAATAGAGGCAGGAACCATACCTTTAAAAAAATCCAGATTGATAAAAAATAACTACTTTTTCTTCAACACACAAATCACAAAATCTCAACACCCAGATCTGTACCTTATTTTTGTATTGCTACATACAGTTTTCTCAATTTAAAAATTGCTGTGTGATTGTACAAATTTAAAAAACGTAACATTTCATCTATATATGATCCACCTCGGGGGTTCCCTGGTGGTGTAGTGGCTAGGCTTCAGCGCTCTTAATGCTGCAGCCTGGGTTCGATTCCTAGCCAGGGAACTACCCCCTCAAAAAAATTAATAATAATCTACCTCTTCACTGCATCCCTTTGGCCACCACCTAATCTCTAGCCTCCCCCATCATGTCTAATTATGGCACTGGCTTCACACCCAGTCTTTTCTCCCCTGTTTTTACCCCTTCTAAACCACTTCTTACCCTTTGACCAGAGTGACCTTTCAGGGGCCCAGATCTGACCATAGCTTTCCTCTGCTCATAAACTTTCGTCATTGGTTCCCACTCCCTCCTGGATAACAGTAGCCAGACTCCTTGGCCTTGACCTGTGTTCTGGTTCCTGCCAGCCTTTCTAGGCTTACATTTCCCCAGCGCCCAGCTTTCTTTTGCTCAGTCTGTTCCTACATGGTGGGTACTGTACTTGGCCATGTCTACCCCTTGAAATACAAGGCAGAGTCACATGTCACCTCCACAAGCCTTTCTGGTGGTGCCAGGGAGAAATAACATTTTTTCTGGGCCTTTTGTGACTTTTCTCTGTCTCTTAGGAGCTCCCAGTGTGTGGCTGAGCATTAGCTCATTTTTTACTTCCTAGGTCTTATTTCCAACAAAAGCTTGTGAAGAATTGGAAAGTACAATATTAAAATAGGGGGAGTTCAGAGGTAGGAGTGAGTAAATGTTTATTTAAGGCAAGATAACAGGCGTTGATAGACATTTGTTGAATTGATAACAAGTATTACTAACTAACAGTTTATTGAAGGAATAACATGCTATATCAGCATCTGTTGACTAGGTAGGTGGCTAGGTGAGGGAGGGTGTTCAATAAACAGCTTACTAGGGAGCAACCTGTGACCAGTCTACCCTCGTCCCCAATTGCCTTGCAGTTTGACAACTTTAAACGAGTCTTCAAGGTGGTGGAGGAAATGCGGGGCTCCCTGGTTGATAACATTCAGCAACACTTCCTCCTCTCCGATCGATTGGCCAGGTGAGGGACCAGCCATCTGTCTCCCCCATCCTGCACACCCCTACCCTGGGCCCTGAGGCTGGTCCACCTTCCCCACCCCAACATACTTGACCTCCTGGCTGTGTTGGGGAAACAGTTATCTCATTCTTGGTCTGTACTTGGGAGCAGACTGGCCTGGGTTCAAATCCCAGCCTGGTCATTTACCAACTGGACTGTTGTGAGGTGCCCAAGTAGAGCACATGGCAGAGCCCTGGGGCTTAGGAAGTGCTCAGTAAATAGTGACTGTTGTCCTTGTGATCTGCTCTATCCTGGGCTGAAACCTCTTTGCACAGATGAGGAGGCCCAGAGAGAGAGGTGACTTGAAACATGTCACATAGTGAATTAGGGCAGAGAGAGGCCAGAACTTGGATGCCCAACCAATGTTGCAAGTGGGAGCTGCTTGCTAAGGAGTTTCCTGCCCTGACAGGTCTGCTCTCCCCTCCCTGCAGGGACTATGCGGCCATTGTCTTCTTTGCCAACAACCGCTTTGAGACAGGGAAGAAAAAACTGCAGTATCTGAGCTTTGGTGACTTTGCCTTCTGTGCTGAGCTCATGATCCAGAACTGGACCCTTGGAGCCGTCGGTGAGGCCCCCACTGACCCAGGTGCCTGGACACCTCCCCACCCTCTCAGAGTGCTTTCCCACCGACAGTTTTTCCTGCAGGCCCTCAGTTCCCACCTTCTTTTCTTCTTCAGGGCCCCCTCCCAAGCCATCTCTGCCCGTAGTCTAGTGTCTCTACACACACCTTGTTTGCAGACAAAGGGCCCACTACTTCTCTCTGACTGGGGGCAAGTCACTCCACCTCTCTAACACTGCACTTCCTCTTCTGTCTCGTGGGGGTGCAATGAGGTGGTGGGTGAGGAAGTCTCAGGAATCGCAAGAGGGCATGTTATCCCCCACCCCAACTCCCTTCGTGGGCCTCACTCAGACTCCCAGGTGGATGACATGGATGTGGACTTAGACAAGGAGTTTCTCCAGGACTTGAAGGAGCTCAAGGTGCTAGTGGCTGACAAGGACCTTCTGGACTTGCACAAGAGGTGACTCGGGGGGCTTCCATGGGTAGGACCTGAGAAGGGAGCCTAGGCATTTCTAGGCTTGACCCTTTTCTCCCAGCAGCCTGGTGTGCACCGCCCTCCGGGGAAAGCTCGGTGTCTTCTCTGAGATGGAAGCCAACTTCAAGGTTTGTGACCCAATCCAGCTTGGGCATCTTCAGCCTCCAGTGCATTATCCCGCCAGGCACTCTTCTGATGCCCTAGATTGACCGGCAGGTGGCGCTGCTGCTCCCTCTGCCCACCTGTCACCGGGAGCCAGCTCCTAAACTTGGGGAAGTTACTTGACTGAGGGAGAGGCCTGCCCCTTTCCCAGCCTCTGGGCTCAGCCCTCAGCCTCCAGGCTAGAAGGCAGAACTCCTAGGCTCCCTGTCCCACAGAACCTGTCCCGAGGGCTGGTAAATGTGGCCGCCAAGCTGACCCACAATAAGGACGTCAGAGACCTGTTTGTGGACCTCGTGGAGAAGGTGAGCTGCCCTGCCTGCCGCCCACTCATCCCCAGCCTGGCCTGTCTCTGAGCATCAGTACCAGTGCTAGATGTTCCTTTGGGCCCACAGTTCGTGGAGCCCTGCCGCTCGGACCACTGGCCATTGAATGACGTGCGGCTCTTCTTGAATCAGTATTCGGCATCAGTCCACTCCCTGGATGGCTTCCGGTGAGAGACCCCAGGCCTCCTGGCCAGGTTGGCCTCATCCTGGCCAGCCCCCTGCCAGGGCCTGGCCCACCTGCAGATTCAGGGTACCCTGTTCTGCTGTCCTGGGAGTGGAAGTTTCTCTGTGGACCACGTTCTGGCTCCACCTCTTAGAAGCTATGACTTTACCTTGGGCAAGTTCCTTAATCTCTCCTTGCCTCAAGTTTCTGCATACATAGACGGGATGATCATGATAAAGGTCACAGACTAGTGGGAGGATTGAAGAGGGAAGGTATATAGAGCGCTTAGAGCAGTGTCATGATGTGTGTTGCAATAATCCTCTACCATTACTGTCACCATTATCATTGCAGGCACCAGGCTCTCTGGGACCGCTATATGGGTACCCTCCGTGGCTGCCTACTGCGCCTGTATCATGACTGAGGCCCCCTCCCACTGCCCTGCCCACACTGACAATAAAGTTGCCATGACTGGAGGAGCCTTTGCATGGGTACACATAGGGCCCGTGTGTGAGAGGTGTGCATGCCTGTGTATCTAAGTGTTGTGTGTGTAGGGGTCTATGTGCACATCGGCCTGCAGGGACTAGGATGTGTTGAGGAATGATGTCTGTGCTCTCCCTGTTCATTTCCCCACCCAGCTGAGTCCACTTAGAAGACAGAATCATGTCTTGGTTTATTCAACCCATAACAAGAGAGTTGGGAAGACAGGCAAAGGCTTTGGGGTGAGGCCAGCAAGGAGACACCTGGTATAGCAGGAGAGCTGAGGGGTGGGCTCAGGGAGGGCAGGAGACTTTTTGCTGCTTCTTAACTGGTTGGACCACTCGGGCTGTAATTGGGTACTTGGTGATGCCACAGGTATTGCTCCCTCGGTGCAGCCGGAAGTAGCCCTAGAAAGTGAGAGGACATCAGGGCTGGAAGGTGGGGAGAGGCCTGTCCTGCCCTGTCCCCCCCCCAATAGATCATACTCACCTTCTCACCCCAGTTGGCCCCCCAGGAGTTCTTCAGGATCCAGTATGGGGTGGAGTGATGAGGACGAGACTGGGATGAGACTGACCGCCTCCCCTCCACCGATTTGCTCTTACCAAAACCCACCAGCAGAACAGAATGATCCACAAGCCGGGGGTCACAGGTGATGGATGTGGCCTTGATCACACCCTTCTGGTAATGCTGCAGGGGCAGAGGGGCTGAGTCTGGGGCCACCTCTCCTATGTGCCCCTCCCCCATTCCTTACCCTGTCCCACCTGCAGTAGCTTCATGTTGATGGTCACAGTGATGGGGCCTTCAGTGGCCAGGTACCGGGCAATTTCTGGGGTTTGTAGAAGGTGCCATCAGGTCCTGCCTGTCCTGTGCCCCCTCCTCTCAGCTTATGGGTGTCTCTACCTCTCTCCCTCCCTCCCCCATCCCTCCATCTCTGCCTGTAGCCTGGACTGTCTGCCCGTCATTCCCCAGCCCCATGCCCACCCAGGTCTCCACCCTGCCCGCACTCTGCTCGCTGTCCGGCAGCATGATGAAGTCCTGGATCCACGCCACCTTTGTGTGCATCTTGGACTGGCATTTGTGCGTTCTGACTTTTCCCTGGTATGGGTAGTCCTTCTCGCTGGCCAGGCCGCCTGGAGATAAGCAAGGCCAGGAGGAGACTCAGCTCTGGAACATCCCCCACCCCACAGCCACCCAGTGAAGCCGGGCACTCACTGTTGTTGAGAACAGTAATGAATGCATCCCACACGAAGCCACCATTGCAGCCATCCCCACAACGGCCACAGTCAAGTAGCTCTGGTGCAAGAAGGGACAGTGTGGGTGACGAAGCCCCAGGCCCATCCCCCTGCAAGCACACATGCCCCCGCTCCCAGCCGTACCTTGCACAGAGACTTCCACAGACTGTCGCGTTTTAAGGGCCCATAGGGCTTCGATGTTGCCCGCTGCTGCCATGGCCCAGCAGCACTTGCAGTTTTTCTAATGGGGAGGATGAGGGGGCTAGGTAAGGGGTCCAGGCCTTGTCCCCTCCTCCCGCCCACTACAGGCTCAACTGAGCCAGGCAGGGTGGCGATAGATACCTGGTCCTTGATGGATGAGATGATACCAGTTGCTTTCCGCCAGTCACAGGTTGAGGGCACTGACTCCCCCCACTCATCAGACCCTACCTTTCTGTCCACATTGAGGGCCCTTCCAGCTGTCCTCTGATGCCCATAGAGCTGGCCAAACTCCTCCTCTGGGAGACAGATGGTACCACCAAGGTCACAATATTGACCCTTCTCCCCCATATTCTGCCCCTCCCACTCCAGCCATCCACATACTTGGCCATTTGAGTCCCCAAAATACCCTGGGAGACGAAAAGGCAAGGATGCCCAGTCCTAGAGAGAGACCAAGTTCCTTGCTGGGGTGCATTCCCTTGCACATGCCTCGGCTCTGAGCTAGGCTGGATACGGGCTTCCAGAGTGCCTGTCCCTTCTCCTAGTGGTTTGGGACTAGTACTCAGGCCTCTCTGGGAAATGAAAGCCAATGGTCTGCCCTGTCCATCTGCCAGTACCCTGGGCAAGTCTCTGTTCCACCCACCACATAAGGACCAGGAGATATCTTGTCCCAGTACCTGTCAGGTCACTGAAGGGAGTCACCCCAAACTCAGCTGTGCCCGAGTCCTCCTGTAGCTGCTGAGCCCAGGCCAGGTTGCGGGCAAAGATTTCCAGGCGGCGAGCATGCTCTGGACCAAAAGGGGTCATCTTAGGTTGGCTCATAAGCCCCTTTGGGCAGGAAGTGGCCACCAGCTGGGCATCCCCCCACCCACCCTCACTCAGATGAGCACTGTCGTCTTTCCTGTGGCCGCCACAGGCCCCCCATGCAAGTGCCTGGGCCAAGGAAGTAGCTCCCCAGCCCACCTAGGGTTGGGTTTTCCTAAGAAGAAGGCAGGGGTCAGTTCTGCCCCACCTGGGGGGAAGCCAAGTAAAGGGCCTGGAGGCAGAGTGACTCAGAAGGAAAGGTGTGTGGTTAGAGGCTGACTTCCTGCCCATTGCGTCTGCCTCCACTGTACACCTCCGGCTGCAGGTCTGGTGCTGGAGCGTGATGGGGGTGGGGCAGAATGGGGTGCAAGTCCATTGCACGAACAACGTGGACTGCAAGATGCCCACAGATTATCCCCCTAAGGAAGATGAGACCCAAAGAAGGCAGGAGCAAGGCTAGCAACTCATGGGGGTGAATAGAGAACCCTCAAAATTGGTACCCTTGGGTGTTTGCTGAATGAACTTGGGAGGGTGGTCTCCTGCCTGCTGCCTGGAGTCACAGGAAAGTGGCTACGGAGGCAATGGGTCCTCTGGGACTGGGCAGACCCCCAGCAGGTGCCACTTCCCTCCAGGCTCACAGTAAAGAATGACCCTGTCCCACTTGTGTGTTTAGGAAGCCAGGGGTCCACTTCAAGCCCATCCGCTGTCCTGTTGAGTGACTTTGCCAAGCCCATTCCCCACCCTAAGCCTTGATTCCCTCATCTATTAGTGGGAAGAAGGGGGTCAGGGCAGAGAATATGCAGGTCCTGTGATACCTGCTGGGTTTGCATAACTCCGGTTGTACAGAATCTGGAATGAAGTAAAGACCTCCTTCAGCTCCAGTGGCTGGGGACCTGGGTTCTGGAAGAAACCAAGGTTGGTGAGGAATCATTGCTGGGGCCATACTTCAGCTCTCAGTCAGGCAAGGACTGGGTGAGGGGATCTGCCCTGTTCATGTAAGCTTGGGCACATCAATCATCACTCTAGCCTCAGTTGCACCCTCTGAGGAATAGGAATGAGGCAGTTCTTTCTGAAGAGGGAGCTCCAGGCATGGGGCTTGCAGAGGGAAGGGTACGGGGAGCAGGTTGTGGGCACTTACCTGGCCCCGGAGAGAGCCCTTGATGTCTTGGGCCAGGCCTGTCACCAACAGGGCAAGGAAGCAGGAGAGATGGACAATTAGTGCCATGGTGCTACCAACCAGAGTGCAGGGGTGGGGGCAGGAAGCTGTGTAGACTAGGCTGAAGGGGCTCAGAGGGTGGAGCTGAGAAGCCACAAAGTGGAAATGAGGCTGGGAGAGGGAGGTGGACCCCTCAAGCAAGAGGCATTCAGGCTCTTGTCCCTACAGGGCCCCCTGCCTGCCTATTCCCCACGGAAGTCCTTCTTTGTATTCAACAGAGGTTCTCTGCCCACCCTGTTCTGAGCAATTCTTGGGATACAGAAATGGATCTGTCCTTAAGGTGACAAGAGAAGACAGGTTCTAAGGGGCCAGTGACATATAGCCATCAGTGCTATAACAGGCAAGTCCAGGGAGCTATGGGAACTGCAGGCCCCTGACAACTGGGTACAGATGGAGGGTGGCCAGAGCCCCCTGGATAAGCATTTGTATTCCTCCTTTGAAACTCAGTCATCTCTAGGGTTACCTTCAGGAAGCCTTTCCTGCTCCCCCATCCATTACCTGCAGCCCCTTGAGCCCCTGCTGTGCCTGGGCCCACTTGGTATCTCCTTTCCAACCACACCAGAGGTGTCTGACATGCCCGTGTCCTCAGCGCCCAGGATGGGGCCAGGCACAGAGCAGGCCCAATGGGTCTTTTTTTCTTTTTTTTTTTTTTTTTTTTTTGTAGTATGTGGGTATTTCCCTGGCTGGGAATCGAACCCAGGCCGCAGTGTTGACAGTACCAGCGCCGAAGCCTTAGCCACTACACCACCAGGGAACTCCCCCAATGGGTCTTGACTGAACAATTGGTCATTGGGTTTTAAACAGGAACGTGCAAAGTCCAGGGGATAGCAAATGGCAGCTACGGGCTCCTGCTCCTTCCTGTCACAATCTGGGGATTGAGATGAAGGTTCTGGGTTGGCCTCAGAAAGATAGCAGATCAAGGCCAAACTTTGAGGCCAATGGCTGGGCAGGAGTGTTAACAATTGTTACTGCTGCCCCTGTTCTAAGGGATCCTTGGGTGGGGATCTCCCTCAGGCCTCCAGGCTGGGAGCCAGTGTCCAAGGCCAGAGATGGGTGAGAAAACGCTGCTTTCTAGGGACTCATGAGGATGGGAGGGGAAGGGAGGAGGGCTCTGACCCCGGGATTGATTTATTTCTACATTCACTACCTCATTTCTTCATTTGAGGAATCTTCTCAAAGCTGCGTGGGGCCATTTTGCTGCACACCCTCACTTCCACCCACTCATTCCCACCCCAGACAGTAAGCCAAGGGCTCCTCTATTTGGAAAAACGAGCCATGCTGCCTTTATTAAAATGCAGTAGACAGGCCATCCTCAGAAGTGTACCTGGCTCTGTGGTTCTAGATCCCAGTCATGTGCCCCAAGCTCGTCTTGGGCTGTGTGTGACCTATGACTAAGGCCCCGTGTGTCAGCCCTCAGAGCTGGAGGTCCCAGTGTGGGCACGAAAGAGGGTGTCATAAAATCTGTCTCTGTGCTGGTGGGGGTTGTGGAAATTTTGGGGAGGACGGACTGGGGGTGTGGGGCTGGGTGACTTTCTCTTTGATTCACTCCTTCCCTCTCTTGAATATGAGCCCCACAAAGCCAGGAGATTTTGGTCTTTTTTTCAGTGTTGTGTCCCTGGTGCCTGGGCAATGGTGGCCATTCAGTAAACATTTGTTGAATGAATGAATAAACTTCCCCACTTGATCCCTCATATGTTCATTCACTTGCTCATCCTGTAGCTCCTGGCTGGCATCCAGTGAGGGCTGGGCCATGGGCCCTGGGTCCTCAGGGGCTCACTGCCTGGGAGGAGCTCACAACTTGATAGGAGAGAGACACCACCAAGATAAGGCCTTGTAACCCAATGCAGAGGGGATGATGAAGGCAAGGAAAGTCATTAGGGTCACAGAGGTCCAGAGAGGTGTTCTGAGAAAGCAACTCTGAGTGGCAGATGCACCAGGCCTTTTTTTTTTTTTTTCTTTTTGGTATGTGGGTAGCTCCCTGACTGGGAATCGAACCCAGGCCGCAGCGCTGACAGCGCCAACGCCGAAGCCTTAAGCCACTACACCACCAGGGAACTCCCACACCAGGCCTAATAGTGCAAAGATGGAGGTTCGCGTTCAAGTTTGAGATGCCAACTTGTATATCCGGTCATTCCCCTTTGAGCCTCAGACCTTCATCTCTTTAAGTGGCAGTGACAATTCCTTTGAATGGAACGACACTCTGGAGCACTTTGACCCTGGTTGGCACAGAGTAAGTGTTCAAATGATGGATCTTTAATGCTCTACTGTGGGGCAAAGGGCCCAGAAAGTCTTGGAGTCACAGGGGCTTGAGTTCAAATCCTTTCCTTACCGCTCTGGCTGCACCTACACAAATCTCAGCCTCTGTCATTTGTGAAATGGAGTGATAATGGCACCGGTGCCTTGGCTTGGCGGGAGGATTGCATGAAGTGGTCATTAATACCTGGAATAGTTAGCTCTTGATAATCAAGTGCTAACATTTTTATTTTTTTAAATAGCAACTTTATTGAGATATGTAATTCAAATACCATAAAATTCACCCTTTTAAATGATATTTCAGTGGTTTTAGTGTATTTGCATAATTGTGCAACCATCACCACTCTCATCATTCCAAAAGAAACTCGGTACCCATTAGCAGTCACTTCCTGTGCCCTTTTCCCCTGACAAATACTAATCCAGTTTGTATCTTAGATTTGCCTATTCTGGATGTGTCACATAAATGTAACATGTGACCCTTTGCATCTGGCTTCTTTCACCTAGTGTAATATTTTCTAAATTTATCTGTGTTGCAGCACATACCATTTCTTCATTCCTTTTTATGGCTAAATAATATTCCACCATATTTTTTTATCCATTCATAAACATTTTGTTTATTCAGTCATCAGTTGATAGACACTACATTGTTTCTGTATTTTGGTTCTTATGAATAGTGTTGCTAGAAACAGTATTGTTTTGTGTTTTGTTTTGGTATGTGGGTAGCTCCCTGGCTGGGAATGGAACCCAGGCCGCAGGGCTGACAGCGCCAGCGCCGAAGCCTTAAGCCGCTACACCACCAGGGAGCTCCTGTATTGATTTTTTATGTGGACATGTTTTCAGTTCCCCTGGGCATATATACCTAGGAGCGAAATTGCTGTGTCCTGTAACATTTTGAGGACCTGCGCCACTGTTTTCCAAAGTGAGTGCGCCATCTTACATTCCCACCCACAGTGTACGAGTGTTCCCATTTCTTCATATGCTCGTCAACACTTGTTATTGTCTATCTTTCTGGTTTTAAACACCCATTATATTTAGCCTCCTTACCAAGCAACGGGGAAAGATTTGGGGGTGGGGAGACATTCTCCAGTTCACCCTGTCACCTTGGGACCCACTGACACGTCCCTCCCCGGCACAACCACCCCTCCTGGGGCGGGGCGGCGTTCTGGGCGAGTGTGAGGATAAACAGGAGTGGGAAAGGGAAGGGAGGGCGCCGCAGTTCCCGCACGTTGTCTGCCCCCAGGCTGGGGATCCCTGGACACGCGGCCCCTTCCCGTCTGGCCCCGCCCTGAAACGTGGGCAGGGCGAGGCCCCGCCCCTTCCTGGGAGCCAGTCCCACCCAAACTCCTCCCCCAAAGGCGCTTCCTCCACTCCGGGAAGGAGGCGGAAACCCGTGTACAGGGACAGTGGACGCCAGTGGGAGGAGGGCCGGGAAGGGGCTAGAGCGAGACCCTGGCGTCCTGTACGTCGGAGTTTAGCTCTGCCCGCCCTTTCAGGGGCTTCCATTCATTCTGGGCCAAGAGGGAACTGCTGCCCCTGCCCCCAGACTGTGGACCGAGGGCTCAGGGAGGTTGTCCTGGAATGAAGGGACCACCTGGCTGAAAACAGACCTGGAGAGGAAGGAATAGGGCACAGAGATGAATAGATCTGGGCTTGGGAGCATCTCATCCTTGGGCGAGGATCTGGGGATCCTGAATGAAGTTTTGGTATTTCCGGAGTGAGTGAGTGTCCGGATGCACAGAATAAAATTCTAGAGGATCTAGATTGAGGACCTGGAAGCCCCAGTATTAAGTTTAAGTCTAGGTGCCCAGGTTGACATTCTACGAGGCGCAAGGTCTGGGGGCCCCTGCACTAAGGTGTGGATACACAGGATGGAATTCTGGGGGGTGCAGATTAGGAAGGGTCTGGGTGCTCAGAATGACATTTTGGGGTACATAAAGTGAGAGGCTGGGGACTTCCGGAAGTGTCTAGGGGGCTGGCATGCCATCAGGATCCAGCGCTAGGGGACCCTGGCCCAGAGCCGATAGGCGGCTCCGGGCGGCGCCGCGGGGGAGCGGGTGGGGGCCTGCGGTCGGCCGGGGGCGGAGAAGCGGGGGGTCGGGGTCCCTCCCCCTGGCGCGGGCTCAGGAATCCGCCGAGGGGCGGGCGGAGGCGCCGGGGTGGGCCGCGCCGCAGCGGGCGGGCGGGCGGGGGGCGCTTCCTGGGGCCGCGCGTCCAGGGAGCTGCGCCGTCCGCCCGTCCGTCTGCCCGCAGGCACTGCCGGAGCCAGCCGAGCCGCCGGAGCCGTGGGCCGCGGGGGCGTCGCGGGCCCAAGTGAGTGACTGTCCGTGGGGGGAGGGCACGAACCGGAGTCTCGGCGGAGTCGGCGTCAGCGAGTAGCCAAGAGGCCTGCGCTCCTCTGCCGCGCCACTGGGGGACCGGGCGGGGGCGGGGTTGGCTCCCGGGGTGTGGGCTCCGAACCCTGGCCTGCGTGAGGAGTCGGCCCTCGACCCTGGGAGGCTCTGGGGCCCCAACTACGGTCCTGAGCGGGCGGCGGCTGGGGCCAGGGCTCTTGAGCCCTGGTACAGGGAATGGGGGTGCCGTGGCAGAGGCGCCCTGACCCCCGCCCACCACCCCGCAGCCCCAGGATGCTCCCCTTCGCCTCCTGCCTTCCCGGGTCTCTACTGCTCTGGGCGCTGCTGCTGTTGCTCTTGGGGGCAGCGTCTCCCCAGGATTCGGAGGAGCCCGACAGCTACACGGTGGGAACCGTGGGGCCACTGGCCTGGGATGGGCTGGGCCGGGACGCAGAGACCAGGATCCTGGGGTGGCTGCTGCTGGGGAAGATTTCTTCCCTCTTCTGGTTGGTGGAGCAGCTAGGGCCATTGTTTGGAGCAGTCCCAGGAGGGTGGCCAGGCTCAGGGCTCTAGTCTTGGCCTGAGCTGGAGGGGACAGGAGGTGAACACTGGCCACCGCTGGTCCCCTTGTAGGAATGCACAGATGGCTATGAGTGGGACCCCGACAGCCAGCACTGCCGAGGTGAGTGTGCCTGGGGGACTGACCCACCCCCAGGAACTGGGACGGGGATTGCAACTGCAGCTCCAAGAGCTGCAGCGGGAGCCCGGGAGCCTGTCCTCTACCCAGCTTTGCTTTGCCGAGACCAGCTCTGGTTCTCTGGGGGCCAGCTTAGCTAGGGGTGGAGAAGCCGTCCAGGCCCTTCCCTCTGAGAGAAACCCAGGAACCCTGCCCCCACCTCTCAGTAGGCGGGAAAGCAATAGGGCACTGCCCGGAGCAGCACCTTCTCTAACCACTCTCGTTCCCAGCTCTGTCCTACCATGTCCCAGAAAAGCAATGCCTTCCCCGTTCCCGAGAGTGGGTGAGGAGGTCTGCTTATCACTCTCAGTCTGAGCCAGGGCCAGAGCTTTGGGGAAGGATAGAGACTCTCCTAGGGGCAAGAGAGTGGGGGTAACTGGGTGACTGTGGGAACAGCCACCCCACCATCAGCTCTGGCAGGCCCTTAGGAGAGGTCCTGGGCAGAGAGCCTTAGCTTGTTGAGTAGAGAGAGAAGGCCCTGGCTGTGGCCGTGTCACCCAGCATAGAGAAGGTGGGGCTGGGCTCCTGCCTCCCATCCCATCCACAGCCAGCCTGGGAGACTGGCTGTGCCCAGCAGGCCCCTCTCTGCAGATGTCAACGAGTGCCTGACCATCCCTGAAGCCTGCAAGGGGGAAATGAAATGCATCAACCATTATGGGGGCTACCTGTGCCTGCCCCGCTCGGCTGCTGTCATCAATGACCTGCATGGCGAGGGACCACCACCACCAGTACCCCCTGCTCAGCACCCCAACCCCTGTCCACCAGGCTATGAGCCCGATGAGCAGGAGAGTTGTGTGGGTGAGTGAAGGTTGCCCTAGAGCCGAGACTTCTAGTCCTTCTACCAAGCATCCATCACTGCATTTTAAAATCTCAGACCATGTTTCTCCTTGCTCAGAAGCCCCCGCAGAGCCACTGGGATAACATCCAGACACTTGCCCAGACTCTGTGTGGGGTCTGCCAAAGGTGGTGCCAGTTCCTGTCCCATTACCCCAGCTAGCCTCTGGGACTGTCGCCTCGATTGTTGCAGATGCACTGCAAGAGCGCTGCCTCTCAGCCTCTGTCCCCTGCCTGCTTCCTGATCTGGCCCCAGTCTTGGGCACCATGGGCCTTGGAGGAAAGCCCTGGGATCAGTGCCCTTAGGAGTATGGGTAGGACCTTGTTTTCTGTGCTTCCCTGGCATGGGGTCTCACAGATTAGGGGTGCCTTTTCCAATGGCTCCAGGCCGGTGGACTATTATTTGTGCTGTTGGGACAGTCTATTCCCTGTGTTCCTATTTGGGAGCTGTATCATCCACATGCCCATGTGAGTGGTTCCTGACCTGTGTCCTCCAACATTGAGGTGTCTGTCACATGGGGTGGTGCATGGGCTCCCAGGCGGAGGCTGAGCAATGTCTCCTGCAGACGTGGATGAGTGTGCCCAGGATCTGCACGACTGCCGCCCCAGCCAGCAGTGCCACAACCTGCCTGGCTCCTACCAGTGCACCTGCCCCGATGGCTACCGCAAGATTGGGCCTGAATGTGTGGGTGAGTCCAAGAGTGGCCTCTCTAGTCCCTGCTCTGTGTCCCTGGCCTGGCTCTCCCCTGCCCCCCAGGCTTCACCCCTGTCCCCTGCCACCTCTGTCATACATACTGTATGGGTACATGTGTGAGACCTGGCGGAGCTGGCCCAGCCTAGCCCCCAGACACGGACAAGACTGTGGGTGGTGAAGCCTTGAGTCCCAGCGGGGTTGGGCCCCTCCTGACTTCTGCCTTCCTTCTCCCGCCTCCACGCCAGATATAGACGAGTGCCGCTACCGCTACTGCCAGCACCGCTGTGTGAACCTGCCCGGCTCCTTTCGCTGCCAGTGCGAGCCGGGCTTCCAGCTGGGGCCCAACAACCGCTCCTGTGTGGGTGAGGCTGGGCAGGGTGGGGTGGGGTGGGGAGCTCCCTTGCTGACCAGCCCAGGTGAACAGGTGAAATGGAGGCTCTGGGCTGCTCCCTGGCTTTCACTCCTCTCCTGTTTATCCTGGCATCCCAGACGTGAATGAATGTGACATGGGGGCTCCGTGTGAGCAGCGCTGCTTCAACTCCTACGGGACCTTCCTGTGTCGCTGCCATCAGGGCTACGAGCTGCACCGGGACGGCTTCTCCTGTAGTGGTGAGAGCGCCACCCCTGCCAAGTGTTCCTCCATTGGTTGTCCAGGCCCTGTGTCATGCTACACCTCCCACAGTCCTCCATGTCCACTCACACTACACCCACATACCTCCTATGTACTCCACCCCAGCTGCTTGTAGAACTCCCAGCCTGCTGGGGAAGTCAGAGTGGAGCAGTTAGGTCCCCACTGAAGCTCAGTGGGGAGACTGAGCAAGAATGTGGGTGCACCCCTCTCTGGGAGTCAGGCAGGCCTGTGTTCAAATCCTGGATTAAGGCAAGTCACTCTTCTCTGTAAACCCATTTATACCTCGGTAAAGTGGGTTGTTTTAAGGATTAAGTGGGAAAATGACAACAGATAGGCTTCATCAAGTCCCAAGCAGCAGCACTCTAAAGAGAGTACCATTTACTGAGATCCTGCCCCATGCAGGACACCTCCCTTATGTACCTGACCTCATTTAATCCTGCCAACAATCTTATGAGGTTAAGTATGATTTTTTTCCTTTCTCTGCAAATGAGAACATTAACATCTCCTTCAAGGTTTGTTAGGGGATTACAAGAAAATAATTAACATAAAGTCCTTTAATGAGTAGAGGTTAAGTGACTTGCCCAAGGTCACACAGCTACCGGTGAGATGGGGCTAGGGCTTCATCTTGATTTCTCATTCCATGTCTTCTGGCCATGCACTGTTTATGTTATGCTTTGCTGCCGAGTAAGGCCCCATTGGTACCTGGCTCCATGCTAGGAAACCATCTGTGCAACTCACAACTGGCAGGGCTGACTGTGGGTTGCAGGAAGTGGGTAAGTTATTGAAAACCAGAGCAGACAGGCCCTCAAGGCTCAGCTAGTCTAACCTACTCATTTTATACACAGGGAAAGTGAGGTTTCCAAAACTCATTCCACAGGATTTAAGCCAAGCCTCTAGATTCGCAGAGGCTTCATCTAGTTACGTTTTACAGTCCCAGGGTAGAGAGAGCTCTGTGAGCTGGGCAGTCCTTTCTTTGAATCTGTCCCCCACCGCGCTCTCCCACATTGAGCATAACATGGGGCCAAGCTCTTTCCCTCGACCGCAGAGTCTCATCCCCACTCTCCCTCAGACATTGATGAATGCAGCTACTCCAGTTATCTCTGCCAGTACCGGTGCGTCAATGAGCCAGGTCGCTTCTCCTGCCACTGTCCCCAGGGCTACCAGCTTCTGGCTACGCGCCTCTGCCAAGGTACAGGTTGCCCAGGGCAGGGGGGTGTCGGGTTGGTAGCCTGACATCCAGGTTCCAGCCCCTCTCCCGACACAGACATTGACGAGTGTGAGTCCGGCACACACCAGTGCTCTGAGGCCCAAACCTGTGTCAACTTCTATGGGGGCTACCGCTGTGTGGACACCAACCGTTGCGTCGAGCCCTACATCCAGGTGTCTGACAAGTGAGTCAACTCGACACCAGGCCCCTGCCTAAACTACAAGCCCCATAGGGCTCTGGTGCTGGCTGGCATCTGTTCAGGGTTGGCAAGTGCCCCAAGGACTGATGGGAGTTATAATCCTTCATGACTAAACCATGCAGGCTGTTACAGTAGTGGGATGATCCTTTTAGGGTCCCTAATTTTGGGGGTGGGCCTGGGCCAAATCTGGGGAATGGGCTAGGATCTCATTCATGTCCTCATCTCGGGGTCCCTAGTCGCTGCCTCTGTCCGGCCTCCAACCCCCTGTGCCGAGAGCAGCCCTCCTCCATCGTGCACCGCTACATGAGCATCACCTCGGAGCGGAGCGTGCCTGCCGATGTGTTCCAAATCCAAGCGACCTCTGTTTACCCTGGTGCCTACAATGCCTTTCAGATCCGTGCCGGAAACTCACAGGGGGACTTCTACATTAGGGTAAGGCTTTCCCCTAACCCCACCCCTCAAATGACATATATATAATCCAAAATTGAATTCCAGGAAACTTTAAATGGGAAATTCAGTAATGCCACCATGCCCCACCTCTTCTCAAAGCCCCGTCCCCAGGAGGCAGAATGTCCATAGAAAGGTAGGGGTGTTCTAAATTCGCTTGGTACAAACTAGATTGTTAAGTGCAGTTCTCACCAGGCATTCAGACACTGGGGTTTGAGTCCCCACCCGCAACACTGGTTTGAGTATCTGGCCTTGATTTCCTCACCCTAAGAACAGGGACTGACTCTAGAGGCCTTCCAAGGTAACAGACAGCAGAGTCCCAGAAGGGCAAGCAAGTGGAGGTAGGCCTCGGAGAGAAGGCAGCAGGGGTTGGTGCAGGAGCCTGGGGTCAGACAACTGGCTCTTCTGGTGGAGCTGCTAGGAGGACAGGTCCAGGTGTGACAGTGAAAGGGGCACAGGGATTGGTGTCAGTGCTAATGAAATTGAATGCTTTCAAGGGGAGCCTGGTCCAGGTCACCAAAGGTACCATCAATCTTCGGATTCTCACACCTGGCCCTGAATCATCAGTTTACCCTGGTTAGACAAAAGAACTAGCCAGAAAGGGTGGGAGATTTCAAGGGCATGAGCCTGGGTGCAAGAGAGATGAAATGTCAAGGTTGTCACAGAACCGGATGAGAGCCTGGGGTCACAACCTGGCCAGGGCTCGCTCTCTTGCTTCACAGCCAGCTGGTTATGGGTGCAAAACATGGGGCAGGGAGGTGATACTGGGGGACAGTTCTGGCATATAGGTTGATGCAACCTACATGTCCCCCCACCCATTGTACCCTGCAGCAAATCAACAATGTCAGCGCCATGCTGGTCCTCGCCCGGCCTGTGACAGGCCCCCGGGAGTATGTGCTGGATCTCGAGATGGTAACCATGAACTCCCTCATGAGCTACCGGGCCAGCTCTGTACTGAGACTCACCGTCTTCGTGGGGGCCTACACCTTCTGAGTGGGAGGAGCCCTCAGGGAGGGGGAGGTCCCTGTAGCCAAGGAGCCTGAGGCTCAGGGATGACTCTTCTGCTAAAAGAGAAGATGCTATTGTGAAGGGTAGAGAGAAAGGCAATAAAGGGAGAAAGAAGGAGTCCTGATGGCTGAGGTGGGTGGGTGACACTGTAGTGAATCCCAGACTGGGGAAAGGGCCAGGCCTGTGGGAGATGGGCCAAGTCCACCTAAACAGGGGAGTCAGCTTAGGCTGAGAGGGGCCCATTGACAAGAGTTGGGAACTGTATCCCCAGGGCTGGGATTGTCAGAACCACCCCGAAAATGGAAGAAGTTCTGAGGCTGCAGTCTCCAGGCCCCGGCAGAAATCTGGGCTTGGCTGGTTTGCAGGGAGCCTGAGGAAGCCTGCTCTAGACAGTGCCGGGAAATCAGACGATCAATTTGGACAAACCCTAGTAGCTCCCTGGGCCTCAGTTTCCCAATCCATAAAATGAGGCAACTTGACTGTTAGTGCTTTTCAAACCTTTTTCCCCAAGCTACAGAACCTTTTATAAAAAGAAATTTTATTTTATCAGGGACGCTGTGATAACATAAACTAGATTCAAAGTTTCAATGCCTCACTGCTTCCAGCTCCCTGCCAGTTATAGTTCTCTACTAGGAAACCCCAAAGTCCTGAGGAATTCAGGTTAAAAACCACAGGACCCAATGGGCTCCCTAATTCCTGCCTGGGTATTTTACAAGACCCTAAGGCCTCGCACCTCCACCGTAACATATAAAGCTGCAAACACTTAGATTTTTATTGTGGTTTAAAAGATTGTGGTTAAAAGGCTGGCGAGCCTGGGAAGATGGGGGTGCTGGAGTCTGTCTCGTGGCATAGCTCAGGTCAGGGGGCTATAGCTGCAGTATAGCTGAGACAAGGTCCTGCTCAGAGCAGGCCCCAGATTCCTGCACCAAGAGAGAGGCTAGTGAGGGTCAGGTCCCAGCCATAGCAACGCTGGCCCCCGCCAGCCCCTCCAGGCCCTGTCCCTGGCCTCACCTCTGCAGGCGCCCACACTTGACGGTGCTCAGCAGCAGCTCCTGTTCCTTGGGGGTGGCACAGGCATCATAGGCGGCCAGCAGGCTGCGGGTGGGGTGGGGCGCTTGAGTTTCTAAAGCTTGAAAGTGGCCAACAGCAGGCTCATCTGAGCAGCTTAGGCCAGAGTCATGGGGAATAGGCAGGAGGGGGTCCACGAGGGTTAAAGGAGTCTGACCCCTGCCGCACTTCCTGAGCCCAGCGTTCAAGGCCCTGCTCCGTCCTACTCACCCTCCCTTCATGCTCCTGCACACACTCTCCAAGTTCTTGGCCCAGTCTTTAGGGCCCACCCCTCCTCCTCCAGGATGCCTTCTCTGCTGCACCAACACCTGAGATACTGTTTGGTCCTGGCTGGCACTGTTTTCCTCACCACCCAGCCTCCACGAGGCCTTGGGGTTCGGCTGAGTCTGTCCATCTCTGGGTCTGCACAGTCCTCACAGAACCAGCCTCCCCACAAAGCACTGGGTGAGCTGAGTTCCATGCCAGGAGGGGGAGAGCCGTAGACCCTATAGGGCTCTGTAAGGGCCTACCTGGCGGGGGTGCTGTACCGATCCACTATGGCTGCTGCCTTCTCCCCACTCACTCCTCGCACCTGCATCAGCTGCCGGGCGAACACCTCCCTCACGGACTGGGCCTGGGGGGCAGGGACGACTGTCAGGGGTGGACTAGGGCCGCACCATGTACTCAGGAGCTGGGCAGAGGCAGTACCTTGTTCTTGATGGCTCCCGCGTTGAAGTCATTGAAGGTGAGGAGTGAGCAGAGAGGGTTTGGGGAGGGCCCAGCCCCTGATTCAGGGTCCCCTGGGACTCCCCAGAGGCGACTGCAGAGGGTGTGGCCCTGAGGGGAGAGGGGACTGAGGCCAGGCCAAAGCTCTCAGGAAAACCCCCCAGCTAGTCCTTGCCCGATCCTAGGCCTCACTGGGCCAGCCTGAGGAACAGGGGTCTCACTCACCTCACCTTGGGTGGGTATAGGGCCCAGGTAAGGGACCAGTACCAGATAGGTGTAACTGCTCACCTGGTAGAGTCTCTCCAGACCCCGTGTCAGGAGGGCCAGATAAGCAGCTGACTCCTTAATGTCCGCTGTGCGCTTAACAAAGAAGCCATCAATGACCTGGGGACAAGGACCCAACAGAGGGAGGCAGCTCCTGGCCCGAGCCACGGACCACAGGGTCCCTGCCAGCCTAGCTCTGCCCTCCCGGCTCACCTGGGTGTTGGTGACAGCCTGTAACAGCGTGCTCTCGGGAAGGCTGAGGTTGTGCATTGAGCCGTGTTCCTCCACCAGGTATATTCTGTGCCCCAGGCCACAGCGCTTCAGCCGGAACTGGGGAGGCGGAAAGAGGGACAGGAGGATCAGGCCTGGATGCTCCTTTGCTGGGCCATCCATCACATCACACTCAACGTTGTCATGGGGCCCTGATCCCAGCAGTTCACCTCCTTGTCTTCCCTGGTCTCTCTACCTGTCTCAGAGTGGCCTCCACACCTTTGTTCGTGCTGTTACTCTTGCAGTGGAAAGCCCATCCACCGTCTTAGAATGGTGACCATTCTTCAAGTCCCACTCGGCCTACGCATGGCCTCTGACTATGGTGTTAGTCCCCACAGCCAGTACCAAGATACAGTCGCTGCTGTATCTTGCTTATGCCAGACACCCCAGGGGTCCTTCGTGTCCTCCTCAGCCCAGCCAGACACCCAGCACAACTGCTGTGCCCCTGGAAGGGCCCAAGGGGCTCTGATCTCAAGGCTGCCCTAGAATAGCTCTAATGGGGTGTGGCTGGAGTTGTGTGAGCTCTGCCTCGAGGCCACCTGGAGGTCCCCTGGATTCCTTCTGGCTGAGACAGAGGCCCCCAGTATAGGAAGGGAGTATGGTGAGGCCAGTAAAGGAACCTTCTGCTCCCGGAAGCGGCCATCGATGATGCTGCTGCACAGGTCATCCAGCCGCTTGCGCTCCACAATGTGGTCCAGGACTAGTTCCCCAGGTCGTGCTGCCAAGAGGCCAAGAAGCATCCTCTTGGCTTACATCCTCCCAGCCACCAGGCCCTGCCTCCGACACCCACCTGCCTGTCTATGCCTCCTACCTGGGTCTCTGGGCCTGGTCTCCTGTGCCACCCATACAAAGTCCCCGACGTGCAGCTTGCGCACTGTGTGGGTCACGTGCAGCCGCTGTAGCTGACAAATCAGCTCTGATCTGTGCCCCACCCTAGAATTGCAAGGCAGGCTCAGGTCAGGGCAGGCCAGTACCATCCCCAGCATCTTATCCCTCACTCCCCCGTCCCCCACTCACCCTTTGGTCTCACCAACATCCACACACAACAATACCCTGTACTCTCCAGGCCTCAGCTCCAATGACTGCTGGACACTGCCTTCACTGATGCCACTACAGGGAGCGGGGGTTGGTGTGGGTGAGGCCAGAACTCCAGTGCCAAGGCAGTTTCCCTCCAAACCCAGTGGAAGTGGGACAGCCACAGCTCAGCTATAAGCGATGGAGATGGGGGTCGCTCCCTTTTCTCTCCATCCCCCCTCCATTCCTCCCCTCCTCACAGCTCAGCTGAGAATGGTCCTGGCAATTCTGGCTTCTCCAGACCGATGCCCACATTCAGCGAGCTCAGGTCCTCTGACTCAGCCAGCTTCTGGGCCAACTCCAGACCCTCTGGAGTCAGTGAGTATCTGGTAGGCACAAGAGACAACACAGATCTCCCTTTTCCACTCATACGTGGCAGGCTTTCCTGCTTGCTCCCTCGTGGTGACCCTGCACAAGTCATTCCAGTGGCTTTCACTGTGAAGGCCTTCCCCTTCAGGCTGTGTTCTTGCTTCTCTGATAAGTGTCCTCTAGATCTGCCAGGACCACTTCTCAGGCCTGCAATATGTCTCAGACAAACTTTCCTTCCTCCTTGCTTACACTGTTCCCTCCTCTCTGGAATGACTTCCCTGCATCTCTACCCCTGAACTCTGAGATGTATCAAATACCATGCCCTCAGCAAAGCCCTTTTGCTCCTCCAAAAATTTGTGGCACCTCCTCCCCTTGCCCTCACTGCTCGGTCTCCCAGTATGCCAACAGGGTGGGCTCCTGGGGGTAAGGCCTCCCCCTTCCCCCAGCCTCAACAGCTTGACACCTGTGTATTGCTTGCAGGCCCCACTCAGAACATCATGTGTTCTTCCTGCCACCACCTCCCGCATCCCCTGTATTAGCCCCACCTGGCTGGCTGGTGTGTCCTAAGGACCAGGTTTCTGCGGAGAAGAGAGCGGAGAGCTGGCCAGGGTTGAGCACTCCCAGGGGCTACCTGTCCATAGGAGAGGAGACTCTTAGAGAGCAGCTGATACTCTAAGAGTCCAGTTCCCTGGGCCCCATGCCACTGCTTGTCCCAAGAAGGGAAGCCACTTGGCCCCATCCTTCCCCACCTTGGTGCTCACCCCAGGAGCCTTCTGTGTACACCTCTGCAGTAGATCCTCCTTGGTTAGGAAGCTATGGCCACTAGGATTCTGTAACAGGCAGAAATGGAACCAAGATAGATTCAGCGCCTGGGCCAGTCTCTTCCAGGAGCCTCATACCCCAATGCCTCAGTTCCCCTGACTCTGGGTGTAGCTAAGCACTCACCAGGTGTTCCCTGTAGAGCAGCAGCAGTACTGCTCGTGCTCCTGAGTGCCGAGCTGGCCAGTAGCTGCCAGAGCCTCCTGCTTTGGGCTGGGCTGGAACCTGAAAGGTACAGAGGGCTTTGAACATGAAAGCCAGCCAGCCATTGAAGACTGAATCCCCAGCAGGGCTGAAGTTCAGGTTCTATCTCAGCAGGCTGCATGGCCCTGAGCAAGCAAGGTACTCAGTTGCCTCTCAGTTTCCATGGCTATAAAATAGGACACATGATGGGATGATCTCCCGCAAAGTTGAGACAGATGATATAGTTGTGGGATGGTGTAACTAGCCTGATCCAGCCTCAGTTGTACCACCCACTACAGGACAGGGGTGATATGACAAGAACACTCAGTAACAGCAACCCCTACAACTGGGCTTGGCCCCCTGAATAGCTTGCTCATAGGACTGACTCTATTGTCAATCAACATACCCATCTACAGGTGAAAAATCTTAAGTATGACAAAGAATAAGTCATTTGCTCAAGGCCAGGTAACACTGAAGGGAAGAGCTGAACCCAGGCCTCCTAAGTCTCCCAAGCCAGAAAAATCTTACTCATGGTGCTCCCACTTTCCCTTCCTTTCCTCTTGCCCCATCCTCACTGGCATGGAAGAGTCCTGGACTTCAACAGGGGTTCCTTCCTGGACTGAACTCCTTGCTTCAGATGAACGTGGGGCACGGTCACCTGTGAGGGCAGAAGAGAGTCAACGCAGGAACTCACAGAATCCAGCAGGCAGGAGTCTGAGACGCTGCCAGCTGGCGTGGTAGGTGACAGAGAGAGGCTCTAACATAGCCAGCCACTAGCCCGAGGTCAAACAACTTGGACAGGATAGGGGAGCCTGAAGCTAAGGTATCCCGGGTGGTTACGGAGGCTGCACCTAGGGGAGGCTCAGGGCACCACCGACCCCTGCCCCTAGAGCTCACCGCCTGACGATCGGTGCTGCTGCAGCCGTTGGTCCAGCATCCGGCAGAGCCCGTCTCCGAAGTGCAGTAGGATCTTAGCTTCTTTACCGCTGCGTAGGGGCAGTGGGTAACGCCGGAGGGAGCGCAACGCCTGGCGCGGGTAGGGAGTAATGCATCGTCAGGCGGGCCTGGTCGTCCGACGCCGCCAGCACCTGTCCCCATCAGCCCGGCCCGGACCCACCTTTTGAAATACGAATTGAGTGCGGCGCCCCCTGCTGGCTGCCTCGTCCCGCCACTCAGTCAGCCAGCGTACGAAGAGCGGGTTGGGGCAAACCGGCAGCGGGCGTTTCCGGCCCAGGCGGACTGGCGCCGCCATGAGCCCCAGGACTAGTCCTTTGGCGCCTCACGCCGGCGTTACTGAGATGCCGCCAGTTCTGGATACAGGATTCGAACATACGGCTCAGGCGAGTGAAGGCGTAATTTTTTCAATCACGTGGTTCCATGAAGGGCACTAACTAGAGGATAACCTACTGCCCTCCCCCGCTGCAGTACTCTGAGTGGCTGGTGCCGAGCACAGTCTTCTGGTCTTGTGCACCCCCTCCACCTCTCCCGGACCCGATCAGCCTTTGGGATGCGCCCCACCCCGGCCCCCAAGCTTTGACACGCCTCTTCCTCCCACCTGATTCTAGAGCGGTCTTCTTTGTGCAGCAAGAGAAGGTCGGATTGCGCCCCTGTGTGGCTGGGAGGGCTGGCTCGGGTGGCGCTTAAACAAGTGACCCGAGGCAGTCCATTTCAGCCTCACTCTAGCGGAGGAGTATAGAGAGGCTGGGTTTGTGAAAAGCCTGCGAGGTAGTGGGTGGGGGACAAACGGTTGCAGGTATATTTGTAGGAGAGATATCCAGGAACGGGTACAGGGTATGAGCACGCAAAGGTAAACGCAGGAGGAGCTGAAGGACCCTCTGAGGAAATGTCGATCCCGATCTGGGGTTGGGGAACAACTAGGCAGGATGCGAAGTGGGGACGTGCAGAGAAGGATAAGAGGAACAAGTAGGAGGTACTGAGCATCCTGGCAGGTGCAAGGGGGCAGGCTGAGATGGGTACGTGGTTGGATTTGTGGGAGCAAGCTGGTAGTAAGAGGCCCTGACAAGGGTGAAATGGATAACATTCTCGATTTTAGTGACTTATTGGAGGTGGGGGCCCTCAGGGAAGTTTATGATGGTATCTATGCAAAGAGGTGCCAGGTTAAGGGAAACGTATGGAGGAGTTGGGCACAAGGGTCTCGCTTGAGAGTTGGAGCAGTACCCAGCTGTCATATTGGAAGTCGGGAGGTGCCAGTCTGGGACCCCTGATCCGATTGACGGCCGCAGAGCAACAAGCCCGCCCCTTCAGGCTCCGCCCAGCCGCGACCCCGCCCCACAGCCTACCCCGAACTGCCGCTTCCCGTCCGACGCTGCCTTATAAGGAGCCTCCAGCCAGCTTTAGGGTTGGTCCCGCCCCCTCTAGTCTCTTGTCCTAATAAGGACATCTAGGGCATCCCGCGGCTGAGGGCAGGCGGGAGCGCGTCTCCAGGGTAACTGCGATATTCCCCCTCCCCCTCCTCGTTGCTCTTAGAAACTCCGAGGCTTGAAAAAGGTGAAGCCAGTTTCCTCTTTTGTCTGAGTCGCTAGTGGTAGGCAGGGGTCGAGCTCCGAGTTCTACCTGGGGCTCCCCGTAGCTTGGTTGGTGGGCGGTGCGGCGGGACGTCCCCAACTACAACCCCCAGCATGCTCTGCGAGGTACCCCACTCCATGGAGTCTCTCCCCGGATCGTGGGGACCGGGTTCCAGCTCTTCATTACACACTTTATTCCATTTGTACGATTATTGGCCTTAATTCCCTTTTTGGGACCCTCTTTTTTGCTTACCCAGTGAGGCCTGGGTCATTGTTTGAAGACAATGAAATCTTCCTAAGTCCCCCCCCTCGTTTCTTTTTGTGAAACATCTTATTTTTTGCGGGTATTAAATTAACCGTATGTCTGGTTCTCAACTGGGGAACGAGATTCATGTCTGACTTAGTCTATATTTCCACTTTTCGCTGTGTAGTAAAAGGTATGTATAATCCTTGAATGCATAAACCCTTGCCCTTCTCCCTTTATTGCCTCGTGAATTTGCCCAACATTTAGAACAAGGGCAAATCTCTATTTTCAAAGACTTGCTTGTAGCCTTTATCTTATTTTTTTTCTCTTATTTCATTAAAGTTTCATATGGTCTTTTCTCAGGAAACGAGTGGCTTTGCACATGGAAGGTGCTCAATAAATGTTTATTGGATAGAAGACGTCTTATATTTGCGATTCTCGTTGCTCAAGAATTGGATTCCAGACCAATGAATAGTTGCTTCAATTGACAAAAACAAAAATACTAATTCACTCAAAATTTTCAGACCGAAGGGATCTAGAAAGTGCCAAGATGGATCTCAGGGAAACCGTTTCACAGTGGGGCCAAGAGCAAGGGGTGGTCGGGGCTCATTTTCGGGTCAGGTTATCCCAGCACCTTTCTCAACTCACAGCCCAGAGCGTTTCCTGGGAAATTCGACCAATGGGCGGCGCGTTCTCCGTGCCATTGCCCCTCCTCTCTCGGCTGTCTCGAACTACATTTCCCGGTATGCAATGTGGAGCTAGAGGACGGCTCACGAAAAAGACTCTGCTACCCAGCGAGCCTAAGGATGGCGCAGGACCCAAGCTTGGACTTCATTTCCCGTCGGCCCGTAGTGGGAGCGCCGGAAGCCCGCCCCGCCCCTCATTGTGCGGCTCATACTAAACGGAAGGGGCCGGGAGAGGCCGCGTTCAGTCGGATCCCGGCAGCAGCTGTAGCGGCTCTCAATTTCTCTGGTTCTCCTTGCTGTCTCCTTTTTGCTTCCGGAAACATGGTGAGCGCCATGCCCCAGTGCCTGAGGGGAGGCGGCTGCGAATCGGTAGACTGCACGCGCGGGAGGGGACGGGGGAGCGACGTCGGCACCCCCTCCCCCAGCGCCCCAGGCGGGATGAGGGTCTCGTGCAGAGGGGCGGGCGGCTTTGGGTCGCGCGTGCGCGCCCGCGGGCGCCATGGAGGGCTGGCTTGAACGTCGCACGCGCGCCCCCTGGGCTCCCTTCCCCTCCCCCACCCCGCTGGTGCGTCCGTGCCGACACCGACTGTGGGGGAGGGGTCCGAGGCACGCGCGCGCGCTCACCCCTCGCGCCGCTGCGGCGCTCAATTGAGTCGGTTCACGGGAGCGCGCGCTCGACGGGCGCATGTATCCAAACCCGGCCGGGGGCCACGAACGAAAAACGCGCGAGCGGCCTTGGCGCGCGCGCCCCACCCAAGGGCTGTTCCTGTTTGGCGTAACCCTCCCTCAGCAAGCTGGTCTGTCTCGAGAGCAGGTGGCAGGGATGTCTGCGCCCGGGAGGCGGCGGGAGATGCGGGGGCGTCTGGATCCGGGAGCCGGCTCCTGGGATTAGGGGCTTGCACCGTGCGGCACGAAGCGGACACCGCAAAGGCCACGTCCTTGCTTCGGAGCGGGGTAGCCCACAAAGCGAGCTGGGTTCTCCGCTCAATACACCCGGCAAAGGCTGGAGCGGCGTTGTTGGCCGGCGCGTGCGCACACGCTCAGGCCTGACCGCTGGGCCCGAAGCCCTGGACGAGCGGGGCCTTCGACTTTCCCGGATGGGGCCTGAGGGTGGAGCCAAGTTTAGGGAAGTGACCCAGGCGGGCACCGCCCGGGAACCACCCCGCCCCCTGTGTTCGGCCGGAGGGCTCCGAGAGCCGAAGGTTGTGTAACTTGCCCAGGCTCCGGCCCCTAGCCTATATGGCTTATATGCCGGCCGGTAATGGCGATTTTTAGGGGTTGAGGCCCAAGAGCTTCTCCTGCCTCTGATCAGGGATTTCTCGGGGAGGGGGCCTGGTCTAGCCCAACTCATTTCCCCGCCTACTCCGGAAGCGGCTGAGTCACGTGGCCGGCTTCCTCTGCAGTTCCGGAGGGGGGGGCGCGCGGCGCATTTCATCTTGGACAGTCGCTGCTTTTCCGGGCTAGGGTGTCCCCGAACATGACCCAGAATAGAAGTTTAAAGAGCTGTCAAAGACCGTGGGCACTTGAGTTTGGCCTGTTTACTTCTGTCAAAGAACTTTGGGCCTGTATTTCTTCCAGAGGAGAGGGAGTTGTTGGGTAGGGCGTTATAATTCTTTGATTGAAGAAGATCCTAGCAGAGAAGAGGATAGTTTGTGTAATAACTGCACTGAGCAGTTGATGAGCTTGCTAGAACTGTTGGACACTTTTGGTGTCCTAACATTGTGAGGGGTCTGTGTTGTCTTCTCTTGTCTGAAGACCTGAGTCAGCAGTTTTATGCAAAACCTGAGATTAAGTACTATGGGTAGGAAACGAGTTAGTTGCCTGTGGATTCTGTTCATTCTGGGCTCACATCTCTGCCAAGGTTCTGCTTTTCAAAGGTCTTCAATTTCTAGCCTGTAAGGTGTCGGGGTGGGGAGGAATGATGATCAGAGGTCTCTTCTGGCTGCCATTCTGGGTTTGTGTCCTGTCTGGTTCTTTGACAGTGGCTTGGGTAGGAAAATAGGAACGTACACTTTGGGAAGGGGATTAATGACCTTTTGGGGCCGAGGACTGTAGTACATTGACTAAGAAAGCCCCCAGAAACCTTTTCCTTATAAGAGGTGTGTTTGGCTCGTCCCCCAGGCATCTGGTGTGGCTGTCTCTGATGGAGTCATCAAAGTGTTCAATGACATGAAAGTGCGTAAGTCATCAACACCAGAGGAGGTGAAGAAGCGCAAGAAGGCGGTGCTCTTCTGCCTGAGTGAAGACAAGAAGAACATCATTCTGGAGGAGGGCAAGGAGATCCTAGTAGGTGATGTGGGCCAGACTGTAGACGACCCTTACGCCACCTTTGTCAAGATGCTGCCGGACAAGGACTGCCGCTATGCCCTCTATGATGCAACCTACGAGACCAAGGAAAGCAAGAAGGAGGACCTGGTGTTTATCTTCTGGTGAGCTCCTCAGGCAGGCACCTCTTCGGGTCACCTGTCCTAGCTCTGCCCCACCCTGCTTCCTCAGGATGGGAATTCTGGCTCCTGATAACCAGAGGTGTGTGGTGGGGGTGGGGGCATTGTAACAACTTTTGTTATTGAGGAACTTGATGAAAGTTTGAATGGTAGGGTCAACTCAAGTGTCTCTCTGGAAGTCATCTATTGCTTGAAGGCACTTGCTAGACTTAGAGGGGACTTTGCTACAAGCTCTCTATTTCTCTCCAGGGCTCCTGAGTCTGCACCCCTTAAGAGTAAAATGATCTATGCCAGCTCCAAGGACGCCATCAAGAAGAAGCTGACGGGTAAGGGCCAGCATTGATAGTGCTACATGTCCTTCTGAGGCCTTGGCTGCAGGGTGGGGTGACTCGTAGGGCAGAGGAGGTTCCTCCCCCTCCTTGTCCCTGCCTGTTTGGAAGGTAATCATGTTCTTTCTATCTGTTCTGATTGGCTTCTTCCCAGCCATAAGCTGTCCCCCCACCCCACTCCAGTGCTTTCTGCTCAGGGTGCTCCCTTTTTCCCCACAGGGATCAAGCATGAATTACAAGCAAACTGCTACGAGGAAGTCAAGGACCGCTGCACTCTGGCAGAGAAGCTGGGGGGCAG
>PVJL010004085.1:0-21208 GCA_004026885.1 Lyroderma lyra
AAAAAATGATTTAATGAATTTAATGAATTGAAGGCTTAAAGATGGAATAATAAAACAAGGGAATTGATGGAAAGGGAACAAATTAAGGACCAAATATCATTATAGAATATCATTATAGAACAAATAAATGAATTAGAACTAATAAGAAAGAACTGACCCCACTGAAACTCAAATTACTGAATTGGGATATTTAAACAAGGTCAAGAGATCCAAGAAATCAGAATTAATAGAAATGAACTATAGATGAAGATGAGCCAGTATAAGGAATAATTGATAGCCCTAAAAAAGAGGGCTATCCATTTTTGGTTAAAAATAGAGACAAAGGAAAGTATCTAATGCAGAGAACAACAAGACTAAAACTGTAGATTGAAAGACACATTATGTGCCAGAAAAGCTTGAGCCAGAATGTTTACTACTAAGCCGTGTCTTAGTTGACTGAACTTCTTTAGGAATACACGCAAGAAGAGAAAGTCACCCACGAGGGGGAACATTCAGGCTGGCCTCCGACTTCTTCCTGGAAGAAAAAGGAGCAAAATCTACTACATTCTATGGAGAAGAAGGTGAGACTCAAGAATATTATGCCCAGCCATGATACAGTTCCAGTGTAATGGCAACAGAGAGACATTCTTAAATATGCAAAAGCCTTCTTGAAAAAAACAGCTTAAAAATGAAATTCAGTCTATTAAGAGACGACTTGAAATAAAGAACTCACAAATGAAGAAGCCTTGATAAAAGGATCAGTGAGGAGCGTTGAATTCATCGAAATCTAGACTGTATACCAAGTGTCAGCCAAAAAGTTTAGGCTGCCATGAAGAATAAAGAGCATCTGTTTGAGCAAAAAGAATTGCAACCCGGGAGAGACAGACTCAGGTAGCAACCCAAAGTGCTCTTGGAATAGAACACAGAAGGGCAGGGTTTAGTAGGCAAAAACCACAAAATGTAATTCTTTCAAGCAAATGAGGCTTGCTGGCTAGGTTTACAGGGATAGGGTAGTTCCAATATGCAAATGAGGGGGAAAAACTACAAGGAGGAGGTCAAGTTCATGTGTGTCCATGCAGCAGTTGCTATTCCAGGATGTAACTCAGCCTTGAGCTGAGTTTAGCAACAGTTTGGCACCTGAGGCACAAGCTGTGCCTAGGCCAAGTGGGCCCCCCCCCCCCGCCCCCGACCCTGATAGCCTCCTGATTAAACGTGGAGTAATTCTCTTAGCCGTGCTTATTCCAGTTGTTTCATTATCACAAGTAACTAGGCAATTACATTTTTACAGAAAAGAATGTGATTACCATAAACCTCGTTAATGTAACAATAATAATATAAGTAACAAAAGCCAGGAGGCAAAGTCAAGGGTGATGGAAGGATGGAAAGAATCATGAGTTGATACACATAATTGAAATGGTAATTTAAAAAAAATGACTCCAACCTTTTAATGTTTTTCACAATATTTGTTTAACCTCAGAGGTATTTTTTCAGGAAGTAATATCTCTTGTGGTCAAGAAATATTTGAAGTTCAGCTCTTCCTTCAGTTTCATTTCAACTTCTTTTAAATTTAAGTGAAATTAAATTTAATACTTTCCATTAAAACAGCATTTGTATTACAGTCCAATGCTTATAAAATATCTTTATGATCTTTGATCTGTAAATATGCATGGAAAGCTTTCGGGAATGCTAGAATGGAATGGTCATTTCTATAGTTGATTCTGAAAGGCGCTATCTACTGACTATTTTGTTGCTTGCTATTTTATAATATTTTAATTTTTCCAATAAATAAACAAATAAAACTTTGACAATGTTAGAAAAAAAATTTTCTCAGGCATCTCATTGGAATAGGAGGAATAATCCAGAAACAGACTTGGCAGAGATTGCTGCTATCTCCCCATGTCTACTCTCCTAACATTTTATGGAATTCTTAGCTGAACACATAGTGGCCAGAATAAAGATCCCATTTCCCAGCTCTGGCCAATAGGATATACGCAGACATGCCATGGGGCAGCTGCTAGAATCATCTGAGAGTGTTCGCTTATTTTTCTCTTTATCACCTTTATTCCCTCCTGCTTTCTGGGATGCGGAAGTCACCATAAGGGACCATGAGGTCAAGGCCTTTCAAAGCAAAGCAACGTAGGTGTGCGTAGAATGTCATGTCACCTAGACTGCCTATCTGGCTAACATGAAAAAGGGACTTTTATCTTGTTGAAGCAACTGAACGTAATTCTAACTGATCCACAGACTGACACACTCACACGTGGACATTTAGTCTGTGATACTATTTGCGTTGTACATCACTGGGAACGATGAAACAATTGGCTTGGCACACCCATAAGCAAATCACTGATGGACCTGGATGTGACAAAAACTTTTAAAACATTTTATAAGAAAATACAAAGAGAATATCTTTATGAATTTGAGATAGGGAAAGATTTTTTAAAAGAGGTTTTATGGTGAAAACCATGAAGAAAATAATAGGTAAACTTTATAACATCAACATTTTAAATTTTCTTCTGACAAAAGAAACTATAAACCAAAGTAAAAAATAGGCCACAAGGAGGTCTGTCCTGTCCAAGTTCAGTATCACGCTGGGTGTGTGTGCGGGGTCGGGGCAGAGGGGTGGTTAGGTTTCAGGAGAGCTGGAGAGGCCCTGGCCTCTCAGACACTGACCGTACATGTTAGCTTATCGAAAGCTCTGAGGACTTCTACAGAAATCTTTTTCCGTGTGGACCTCAGCATTCCATACGCACAGCGGGTGTACGGTGGGGCCGCCCTGTGTGTGTATGACATCTGTGAATTTCTCCCAGGTCTATAAGGAATACTTGGAAATGCTGCCACAGAAGATAACATTGTGTCTCATGTGAGAAATGATTGTTTCCTTCACCTCTGTGTCCCCCCCAGGGAACTCTCACTCCTTCAGTTGTTCTGACCAGTAATAGCATTGGAGAAGGAGGAGGAAGAGGGGGAGAGGGAGCGGGAGGAGGAGGAGGACAGAAATAAAGGAAGTTCGTGGCTGGGGGAGCAGGCGTAAAGCCTCCTAGCAGAGTGAACATATCCCAACAGAAGGAAGTCACCTGCAAGCTGGGCTTTTCCTTCTCACAGCCACAAACTGGGGCTGCTAGAAGTAGATATTTTGAGATATATCCAACTAGGGGGAAAACGATCATTTTAAAGATTGTTTAGGGCAGATTCCAGGGCAGAAAATGGTAGTTGGGACAGAATTCTTGCCAGTTTTAAGAAGAGAAAAGGAAACAGCAGATATGGCCTAGGATGATCTATTCAATATTGATCTCTCTCTCTCTCTCTCTCTCTCTCTCTCTCTCTCTCTCGGCCCTGACCTTAAGGCTTTTGTAGTCTGGAGAGGGAGATTTTATTAAACATTTTATTTCAAGTATAGTTTAAATGCCTTTACTTATTTCATCTCATTTAATCTGTGACACAGGCACTATAATTGTTCTCATTTTTGTGATGAGGTAAGGAAATAGAGTTAAGTCAGCTGCTTAAGGTAAACAGCAAGAGATGGAGGTGGGATTCCAACCCGGGTGGCCTGCGGAGGGTCCAGCTCCCTCGCCACTGCTCTGCACGTAACTACAATGTAGCATGTGAAACATGGTGATGGAGAGAAACAGGGTGAGAGCACTGAGTCAGAAGGTCCCGCGGGATGTCACTTCACCTTAGTGACAAGTTGCATTTTGCCTGGGAGAGCAGGGAGGGGAAAGCCATTTCAGGGTGAGAGGGTCAACTGCCCGAAAGCCAGCGGAAGAGGCTGGGAGGGGGGTCCTCTAAAAGCCAGGTGCCAAGTCCGGGTAGGGTCTTTGGGCACCTTCAGCCAGCACAAGTTTCGGAGTAGGAGGAACAAGCCGGGGTGTTTCCCGGGAAGATGCAAGGCCCAGCGGGGAGGGTGTGGAGGGTGGGTCAACCGCGGATGAGGCCAGTGAAGCAGGAGGCCAAGTTTGCCCCAAAGCAGAGAAGAAGGCAAAGGAAAGGAAGAGAAAGGGGTTTCAGAGGATTTGGAGCTGGATTCCACATGGACAGTCAGTGAAAAGGACCAGGGCCCCCTGACGACGTCAGCTTAGGGAGAGCTGTTAGTTTTCTGAGTTTTGTGCACGTTTGTGGTGGTGAGACCAGCAGAGAGGATGCGCCTGCATTAGGAGCAGTGGTCCTCTTGGCACAGTGCCCAGACTCCATCGAGACGTCGCCCCAAGCCCTTGGGGCAGCTGGGGTGATGGTCACTTGCAGTCTGGTACCTTGACTGTCCAGCTCGGCTTTTCTATTGCACAAATCCCAGGCCTGAACTGCGCATCATTCGTTGCGCAAGGAGCTGAAGGCTGGTCCCTTGCCCAGAAAGGCCGCCCGGACGGACGCGCGGGTCCCGCCCCGGGTCCCGCCCTGGCTCGGACCGGAGCATCAGGTGGGGCCCAGGGCACTGACACACGAGGCTGAGGCGGCCTCTCCTGGACCCGAAGGGCCGCAGGCAGCCCGTCGACGCTCTGGCTTGTGTTCCCAGTGCATTTGCAGGCTCCGACGTGGTGGAGGCGGCTTGGTAGGGGGACCCCTGGGGCTCACGCAGCTCCCCACCATCCTCCCCCACGGAACGGGCTTCCTAGCGCGCGGGCCCCAACACTCCCCCCCGGGCTCGTCCCCGGCCTCCCAGGGACACGCGGCAGGCCGGCAGGCACCGGCCCTCGGCGCCCTAGGCACTGCCCTCCCCGGCCCCCCAACTCTCCGACTACAAGTCCCAGCAGTCCCCGCAGCGGGCACCTCCCGCCTCGCGGCGGAGACCCCCGGCCGTCCCAGCGGCGGGGGCTCCGGCTGCGCTCGGGGCCGGGCCGGGCTGGAAGGCCGGTCCCGCGGGCGGGGGCGGGGGCGGCTCCGCGGCTTCTCCCGCCGCCGCGGCCAAGGGGAGTTTCCAGGAAGTGGCCATATTGGATCCATTCAGCCGCAGCCGCCCGGGCGGAGCGCGTCCCGCAGCCGGCTTGTCCCCGTCGCGGCCCCGGGTGCTCGCCCCGGCCCGCGCGCCCGGTGCGGAGCTCGCCATGGCGGCCACGGACCTGGAACGCTTCTCGGTGAGGGCCCTGCTGGGCCGCGGCGCGCGCGAGGGGCGCGGGGCGAGGGGAGGGGGCCGCCCTGCAGCTGGCGGGGGGCTCCCGCCGGGCTGTCAGCGCCGCGCGGCCGGGCTCCGACGCCGGGCCGGCTTGGGGACACCGGAGCGGGCTCTCGGCAGCGCCAGCCGCGGGGCCCGGGGCGTCGAGCGGGGCAGCCTTGCCACAGGCTGGCGGGGTCGCCCCCCTTGGGCTCAGCAGAGGAGGCCCCTTCCGCGGGAAGGCGCAAATAAATACCCGCCTGGCTCGGGCCAGGTGCGAGGACAGACTGGGGCCCCAGGGCCGGGGGGCCGGGGGCAGAGGATCCGAGACACCCCGGACCCCCAGCTCCCCGGGTGTTTCTTGGTGCACCGCTGGGGAGGCTCCTGGCCGCGCAGGTGCTGTGGGATGGGCACCACCGGTGAGGATGAAGCCCAGGGATCTGAGGGAGTCTCTCGAATGAGTTCAGGGCAGTGGCAGACGGGGGCCTAAAGACCCTGGGCCTGCTTGCCCTTGCCCCTCCAACCCCCTCTCCCCGCCCCAGCGGCGGGGTCCTGGGTGCGATTCCAGGCAGGTCCCGCCTCAGTGGTGGGGTCTGAGGCAAACGTTCCCCAGGAGCAGGAGCGATTCCAGATTGAGCCCAGTGGATGCCTGTCTGGGCCCCCGTTCTGGTATGCCTCCTGCAGGGGTCAGGGCTCCGGTGGTCCCTACAGGGGTCTCTGGGCCTGATCCCGCCAGTGGCCGACTTCCTAAAGGTTTTTCTAATGTACGCGGCGGAGGGGGCCTTTTGGGAGTTGTGTATGCACGTCCCCTGGTGTCTAAGGCTGGATCTGGGTGTGTCTGGGAGGCTGGGCTGTGACACTGAAGGAAGCTGTGTCCTCCTGCCAGCCTGTGAGGCCCTGGTCGGCAGGGAAGGGGGAGGGAGAGCCGGAGGCTGTTAGCGGGGGAGGGGGCAAAGCTGAGTGTGACTATGTGACTGATAAGGACTTGGTTCTGGGGCTAAATAAGGGAGCCAGGACTTATGTAATTAGTGCTATAAATACAGTCATCTGAATCTATATATGTAAATTTTCCCTTTAATCTGAAAATACATTTGTTGGTCTATTTTGGAAATATGCATAACTAAAGCCGGTGCTGTTGGTTTCGTAATTTCTAAACTGGGGTGTTTTATTTCCATTGGGGAGGGGGTGGTGTATCAGTTAAGTAAGTTTAAATACAGGAGGAGCAGATTGAGAGTTTGCATGAATCAGAGATTCACCTCACTCCACACCGTGAAGCAGAATTTAGGTACCCTCACTCCACACGGTAAATCAGAATTTATTCGGTGTCTGAATCGTAACAGACCTACCGATTAGCCGGAGGCCAAGAGACCTGTGAGCATGTGTGTGTCTGTGTGCATTTTTCCTGCTCAGCTGACCAGAAAGTTGTCTGGGTCTTGTCTGTAGCGAGAGGTTGCTCTAACAGTTGGTCTTGCAGGTGGGAGCAGTATTTGGAGTACCCAGATTCAGACCCCTTGGCATGAGTCCTAGACTACTGCTTGCTGGCTGTGTGTCCTTGGGCGAGTTATTTAACCCCTGAGTGTTGTCATTTGTAAAGTTGGATAAAAATATTACCTCCCTAGGCCTTGCGAAGTTCAGTGAGAAGATCTAGGTGAGGTACTCAGAGCAGTATCTGGCACATGGGAAGGACACAGTAAATGAGACATGCTACCTCGTACCCATGTGGATGTGAAGACCGGCCTGTGTAAGAAGGCAGCAGAGAACACGTTTGCTCCATTGTACGGCGCCCTCCCATCATCGTATGTCCAGAGATTGTCCTCAGAGGCTGAGCTGAGAGGCCCAGCTGCACTGCCAGGAGGTGGACTGGAAAGGCCCTGCCCTTCAGATTCCCATGCTTGCTCTTAGATCATTTCAGTGAGGATTTGGGGTGTTATCCCCACGGTGTGCTGGGGCGCAAAGAGCGGACTAACTCCGGTGAGTGTGTACAGCCTGAGCTCAGGGGCCTGGGTTACCGTGCCGGGTTAAGCTGGACGGATGGATGGCTGCCTTCCACACCCTCACTTGTCTGGGCCATCAGAATCCTGGGAGGACTTGGACAGGGTTGAATTTGGGTGGAGACTTTGGGTGGTGTTTGGCCTGAATTTAGGAGTCAGGACTCCATTCTCCTCTCCTGACTCGTCGTCCTGGGAAAGTAACTTCTTCCTTTATCCTGCTATAAAATGGGTACAACCATACTGATAATCTTCAGAGCGTTTGTGCAACTTAATTGCAGTCATGGCATGTTTGCAGATAGGCTTAGGTGTCTGGCCAGCCCCAGGGTTGACTTTGGTGTTAAACAGTGGCTGTGAGGCTCTGATCTAATTGAGCTGTGGCAGGTCTTTACTGCCTTTCAGGCTGGTTTAGTGGTCAGACCAGCCTTGGAGGGCTGGGAACTGTCCCAACCTGGAGCTTAGATGAACATCCAGAGTGGTACTTTGAGGTACATAGTGTGATGGAAACACCACAGGCTCAGCAGCCTTTACATCTTGGCTCACCCCTAGACTAGGCCCGGGGTTAGGGTTGACATCTCCTGGATGCATGTGTCTGGGAAAGCCCTCTGGGGAGTTTCTGTCTCCTCGGCCTCCTCGGGCAGCTAGACTATTCTTGCTGCCCCTCCTCCTTACTGGGTTTCAGACTTGGGGGCTTATCTTCTCTTGTCCCTGCGGGCCATCTCCTGTGTTTCTTCTGTCAGAATCTCGTTGGAGCTGGGTTCAGGCTCTGTGGTGAGCGAGGCTTTGGGGCCAGCGGAAAAGTGGAGATATGAGGGGGAGACAAGACTCGTGCAGCATGGCAGCCTCATGCCTGGCATTCCTCCCAGCCAGTCACTCCCCCCCCCCCCCCATCTCTGCTTTATCCCCAGCACCATCTGGCACTTCCGTTGTCACCCCTGTAATCTTGACACTTCCCCAAGAAGCACGCTATCCAGGGAGTGCCTGTTTCCTCCCTGAAGCTAGAGATGGTGGGAAGAGATGGGGCTCTGTCACAGAGTGGTATCTCCCTGGCCTGTAAAAATGGCCAGTAACCTCATTGCTAGCGGTTGCGGTTGCGAAGGAGAAAAGAGAGCTGAGCAAGAGATGTCTGGGCAGCTCTCAGTGCCTGGTGGTGCTGAGGGGTCAAAAGTGAGCCCAACCTTCCCCTGGGAGGTGGGTCTGCCCTGCCCTCCCTCCCTCAAGCATGTTCTGGGTCTTACCTGAAAAAGGTCTGCCTGCTGCCTTGATGGGGCAGAGTAGGTAGGCTGGTAGGAGGCATTGGTCAGCCAAGGGAGCACATGATAAGGGACGAACCAAGGCAGGAACAAAGGGGTGGCAAGATGGACACTGATCACAACGCCAGTGAGTTGGGAGAATGAATGGAGGCCAAGATCCGAGGGCCTGACTTTTGTCAAAAACTTCGAGGGGTAGGGAGGGCGCTGGGTCCTTTGTTTCGTCATCTCGGTGATGGCGGCAGCCCATGGTTGGGTGAGGTTGCAGACTCAGGTCATTGTCAACTTTGGGCCTGAGAACCAACCCCAGTGCTCAAGTACCCCTTGAGATGGCAGAGAGGGGGGAGCCCTCTGAATTTCGAGCCCTAAGTGGGCTGTATGGAGGTGCGTATTTGGGGCAGTAACTACCACACACTTCTGTGTGGCCTGGGTCCAGCTACCAGAGCAAGCAGCTGCAGGATGACAGAGCAAAGGGCCTGAGGGCTGGCTGGCCTCTGTGTGTCCCTTGCAACCTCTTCAGCCTTCCTGGGTCTCTGCTGCCCGCGAAGGTCTTGGGCGTGCCCTCCAAGACACAAATGTGCAGCTGTGTGGGCAGGAGGGAGACACATCTGCCTGGGGAAACGATGCCTCCCAAGGTCAGCATGCCCTCTGAAAGAGCTGGGGTGTTTTCTGTTAGAGCCATCTGCCTCCTCAGGGCTCACGTGATACACCACGGCTGCGAAGAGGTGGGGAAGCAAAGGGCAAGTTAGCTGTTACATCAGTTGCCTTGGGGGGTCTAGGGGCAAGTTCAATATTCTCCTCCTCAAAACACATGGCTTCCAGGTAGTTCTTGGCCCCTCCCACAGAGGCCACATCAGAGGGACAGAACCAGGGGAGAAGGAGAGAAGGGCCTCGTTCAGATTGCAGGTGTTGGCTCCTCTCTGAGGGGTCTCCTGGGATTGGGGCACCTGGGGCCTAGGGTTCAGGAGAGGTTGTGGGCATGGACCCAAGTCCACTCCGCAGGCCGGGCCGTGGGGCCTGGGTGTGAGTTTGACTCTCTGGTGCTGAGGTGCATGGGTCGAGGAATGGAAGCATAGCAGTGCTGTCCCGGTCGGCTGCCGGCCCGAATTGGTGCTCAGGCACTCCTCTGCCCCTTCCCAGCGCCAGCCCGCCCCTGGGGTTGGAGGGGTCAGGATCGCCTCGGCTACGCGCATTCCCCTTTCCAAGCGTAGGGTGCCATTCACTGGAGCGCAGATGCCGCCTTCCAGCTGCTGCTGGAGTCCCTGAGGCAGGTGGAAAGCTGACACCTGGGATTCCAGTACATTCCAAGGCCCAGAGCGCCTTCCTCGCCTACTCCCTGTTGGGATGGACCACTCCCTCTCAGGAATCACAACTCTGGAGTGTGTCTGTGTCCTTGGCCTGGGGCTGTGTGGGTGGGCCTGGAGACTAGGCCCTGTGCTCTTGGCGTCTGGGAAACCTGATTTTGACACAAGAAGTATGCAGCAAGCCCCTGGAAGTGGCCCCAGCTGTCTGGGTGCAGAAAGAGGGAGGAGGGTGCCCCTCAGTGGGACTGGGGAAGCAGAGAGGATGGAGTATCGGGGTCAGTGCATTGGGTGGCCTCAGGCTCTGGGGGTAGTTTTGCTTCTAAAGTTTGGCTTCGCTTCCCAGGGTGGGGGAGGGGGTGACTGGCCTTGTGAGAGTGACTGGTGGCCGCCTCCTGAGGCCCAGCTGCATCTCGCCATTATTACCTCCCGCATGTTGTCCCCTTGAAGCTTGATCCTGCTCAGGCCTTCTCTGCAGGTTTCTGTGCCTGCCTTATAGAGACACTTTGGGTCACAGGTGTCCTCTTGATTCAGCACAGGTATACCCTGGCTCTGCTCCGCCCTCCTGGCCCAGGGTAGCAGCGCTCTCATCCCAGCTCCCACTCGTATCCCTTTAGTTATTTCCTGTAACCTTTGACCTGGGCTTAGAGGCTTACTGTGGAATCCTGGGACCAGAGCCTAAGCCTTTCCTGGGAAAATTCCTAGGATTCCTATCAGACTCAAGGACAGTTGCGCTATGACCAAGGGTTCTGGCCAGAGGCCTCTGCTCTGGCTATTTAAGGCCCAGGCTGCTTAGAGTAGCTAGGGCTGGGGGTAGGATGGTTTGTGCCAGAAACGGGTGGAGAAGGCTCCCAGTGGCGCAATGACTCCTGGGTCCATTGCACAACTTATTAGCGCACCCCCGGGCTGGAGCTCTCCTGGGGAGTGGGCTTCCTGTCTGCCTGGCAGGGTGCTCAGGCCAGTGGGTACCAGGCATGTGGGCCTGGGGCTGGCAGTGGGGGGCAGAGTTTGAAGTTTAAGGCATCAGAGATCTCTGAAGAAAGCCTGGGGTACGGGGCTGCTCTTTGTCCAGAATTCTGGAGCCAAATACACTTGCGGTGGGGTATCACCTCTGCTCCCACCTCAACAACCAACCTGGTTTGGGAGGTTTGATCTCAGGGGTCTTTATTCACCCACAGCTTCCTTGGCTGTATTGGTTGAGACATCCAGCAGACTTCTAATGCCTCTGGATAAAAGCCTGTTTTAGTGCACAAGCTGTGAGGCAGGGTTCCTCCCCAAATCCTACCTCTTTTCTTGGTAAAAGGGGCAGTTCCCCTTGGCTGGTGATTAGGCTGCTCCAGAAGGCTCAGACAGAGCATTTCCTGGTCAGGAAAAGGACGTCCTAGTTATCCACTGGGCTGCATAACAAAATGCCATTCTCTACTTTGTTCTGGACGGCCGGGCATGGAGGAATGCAGCTGGCCTGAGCAGTTATTATTTTGGTTGTTGTCTTTGATGTGCCAAAGAAATGATGACATAGAAGCCTGGAGCCTAGCTCAGGAGCCAAAAGCTTGTTAGTGATTAGAGAGGGGATAATGGCCCTGTGGAGTTGCCCACTGTGTAGGGCTCAGAGCTGCCAACTCTGTCCATGAGCTTTGAGGACAGTTCGAGCCCCCCTGAGCCAGCACCCCAGGGAGCTGGGTGTGCAAAAGAGCCAGAAGTAGCTGGGTCTGCCTCTCACCAGGGTCTCACATTAAGTTGTCCAGCCCTAAGGCTCCTCCCGGAGGAGTAGTCTCCTGCGGGTCTCCATGCCCCAAGGTGGAGACCAAGAACATTGTCCTTCCGGGTCATCCTCCCACCAGTCCTGGGAGGTTGCAGACTGTCAGGTTATGGGCCAAGTCCACCCCCAGACGTGCTGTGCAGCGCCCTCATGGTATTCTTAGTTTGTAAAAATTAAGGGGTTTCACTTCAAAAACCTAGGTTTCTAGAGTCTCTTGAGAAATTGGAAGATTTGCGACACAAGGTATGCATTCTCACAGCTATCTAGAGTTACAGAACCATGGCCACTGTGGACTGAGCACGGGCTCTGCAGTTCCCACTGTCCCTAACTCCCCTGGCGACCCCGCACTCAGCCAGGTCAGCGGCTCTTCCTCCAGCAGGAGTCACATGATGTGGCTGGAAGCATGGGTCCTGCGGTTTAACCATCTCCCTTTGGGTCCTGAGGAGTGTGGTCTTGGGGAAATCGCTTAATCTCTTGGTACCTCAATTGTCCCCTCTGTACAATGGAGATAGCGGTACAGCCCACCTCAGGGGGCTGATATGTGGACTGCCTGAGATTAAACTGGAGTGGTAGGCACGCGATAACTCTGCTCTGGTGGAGGCTGTGACTATCCTGTTTCCCTTTACCCGTTCACATTACCTGCCTGGCCTCTACAGCTTTTTCAGTGTAGCCTGAATGAGACTGAACCCCCAAGGTCAAGGATCTGTTTCCTCATCTTTCCGTTGGCAGCCGTCCCAGCGTCTGGCACACACAGATGTGCCCAGTGAGCGTGTGTCGGGTGGCTGAATGAATGAGCTGGGAGCCTTGTAAGAGTGGGAGAGGCAGAGCAGCAGACTGGTTTGGGGCAATGGCTCGGCTGCTCTCAAGTTCCTGCTCTGCCCTGATGAGTTCTCCAGCTTTTGGGCACCAGTTTTCTTCCCTACACAATGGGGGCAATAGTAGTATCTGCCACACAGCGGGGGAAAGGACTGTGTAGGGGACTGTGCAGATCACTTGACTTAGTGGGCACCGGTGGTCCTCACTGAGGTGACAGCGACATCATTTGACATCTCTTGCTTCCTTTGGTTGCAAACACAGGTGTTTTCCTTTCCATACTTTTTCTTCCCTGTCTTTTCTCTTCTGGATTTCTCTGTTTTTCTGCATTCAACGAGTTTCACTTTGGAGACTGCACCAGTCAACATGCTTTCGGTTGCAAGATATAGAAAGTCCCACTCAACCAGGTTAAGCAGTAAAGGGGAGAGATGGCCAGGCATCAGGAAAAAGGCCCAGAGGTAGGACAGACACTGTGTCGCTCTTCTCTGTGGTTTTCTTGGCTCTGCCGTCCTCCGAGTGGGCTTTTAGCCTTAGGCCCACTCCCCTAATGGTCACAAGATGGTCATGAAGGCTCAACCTGGGTCATGTTCCTGAACCTGAACCAATTACGGGATCATGCTGATTGGCTCAGGACTCTTAGGACCCACCCCGGAGTTGGAGCTGTGGTCTTACCTGCCAAACTGCAGGGCTAGTAGCCAGGTAGCCAGTGGGAGCCATGAAGGTTCTCTCTGCCTCGTGGTACCTGAGACGTGTCAGTGATACTTCAGAGGCTGCTGGCTCCTCTTAAACTGGGAACCCACGTGGGTCAGCAGTGGGCACCTTGGATCAGATGTTGTTGATGCCAAATACAGGATCAGCGAGGTTGGCATTAGTGACTCAGTAGAACGGGGAGGTCAAATCAATCTTTTGAGATCAAGGACTAACACTCTGTCCCCATCAGGGCCACTGGCCATTCTTCTGTGTGTGTACATGTATGTGTGCACGCACATACTGGAGATTGACACTCTCACGGTCCCTGAGCTCCTGAGCAGGCATTGATTGCTGGAGAGCAGTGGCCGCTGGAGTGACAGTGCAGCCTGGGCAACAACTTGGGGACGAAGACCTCCTTGTACTCCACATACAAGGTGCCCAGAGAGAGCCACGCTGTGTGAGTGAAGGCAGGCGGGGAGGATGGCTCACCTGAGACCCCCCTGCTTTTAGCTTCTGGAGCCTGGAACTTTAAGAAAGTGGGGGGAACTCAGGTGCAGGACGGCCCCGAGTCTGCCGCAGACCGGGGCCCGTGCGCCCGTGGTTTCCAGACACGGCTGACTGGGTGGGTTTTGGCGGCAGACTACAGGATGTTGGATTGCATCCTGATTGTGTCACCCTTGGAAGGAGAGCTTGAACAAACACATTGCCTTCTCTGCAAGCACAGCATGCCTTAAATTTTGGAGATTTTCAGTCTCGCCTGAAAAGAAAAAACCTCTAGACTAGCTGTTCTGTCCTCCATTCGGTCCTCAGGCCGCTGTGAGCAGGTGGAACACACTAAATAGTGAAGCTCTGTGGGAGGTGGAGTTTAGAAATGACAGTGTTGTCTAGCATGTTGGGCATGGTGGTGGGAGGGGGGGAAGAATGGACCACCTGACCTCCCCCAGCCCGCAGCCAACTTCGAGGAGCCTGGGGTGGAGATAGAGAACCAGGAGGCATACTAAGGCAACTAATAGTGCAAGGCAGTGGAGTCACTGCCAAGTGAGGGGTCTGGAATGTAAGTACTTAGGGGCCAGGCCAGAGCAGGTGTCAGGAAGAAGGGAGAGTGAGCCCTGGAGCCCAGGGAAGGGGCTGAGTTTGCAAAGTGAATTCAGAGGTAACCAGCTGGGCAGGGGCTGAGCACGTAGAAGGCCTCCGGCCATGAAGGGCCCGGACTGCCATGCTATGGGGTTTGGGTCTGACCCAGCACAGCCTGTGCTCCATTTACTGTATTTGATGTGGGCACCAGTGAGAGGGAGCTGCCTTTAGGGCCTCTTTGTTGGGTTATGTTTATAGCCCTGGGGGGACCTCGGCTTCTATGGGGGGGTTGTGACATGATCCCCTGGGCACAGGGGATGGGGGAGAGGGCCAGTTACAAGACCAGAGGCTCAGTTGAGAGAGGGTCATTGGAGAGAGCAGGTTTAGGGGTAACCCTTACTTGTTTGAGGGAAGTGTGATGGCCCAGAGGGACCATGTAGAGTCCAGGCTGCCAACACGCACACTTGGGAGTCATCAGTACAGGGTACAGTGACTGAGTTGGGGGTGTGGTTGGGTGGGCATAATTGATGGAGAAGAGAAGGTTGTGTGTGAATGCTGGGGGCTCTGGTTGGGAGGGAAGAATGGTTGGAGGGCTTTAGCTGTGGCGGCAGAGAGGTCAAGGGGGGCTCAGGTGCTGTGCAAACCCCTCTGTGGGGGGGCAGGGAAGCAGCGCCCTACGTTTCGTCCTCAGCCCTCTGTGCCACTGTGCCTGTACCCACACTGGCATAAGGGCTGCCACTGTCTTAATCAGTGGCTCCTGGGGCTGTCTTCAGTTGGGCCTCTTCCCTCCCCTCTGGTGTTGTGGACAGGATGGCAGGATGAGACTCAGACCCACTGCCCTTTCCTGTCCTCGGTCCTTCTAGCTGGCAGTCAGGGCAGGGGGCAGGGCAGGGCAGGGCAAGGGGCATGTTTATGCCCAGCACTGAGGCCTGCCCTTGGGAAGGGCCAATCCCAGGAAGGCTAAGCCTGGGAACTTGGCTGTGGACATCATTTTACTCCTCTTCCCAGGGAAGCCAAAAATTGGAGTCTGACCTTGATCTTCTGCTTCAGGTCCTGGTGGTTTCTTTTTATAGTGCTGTGGGCCAGCTCTGGGGGCTCCGGCTTACTCGGAACCAGCTGCCCCCATCTCTGCTAAGGCCAGGTCTCCACATTCTCATCTGGAAACCTCTGTCTAAACAACCAGCGTTAGGATGGGTTAGGAGGGTGGCATGAACCAGTGCCTGGGGTCCCTAGGGAACCCCACTGAGGCAGGACAGAGGAGGCCTCAGAGTCATGATGCCTCGGAGCCCGGCCCTGAGACCCAGCAGTGGGTCTGAGTGAGCACCAGCCCCATTAGCAGGGCCCCTGTGTCCATTCCACGCTCAGGTGCATGAGGACCCAGGGGTGCGTGTGGGGGACCGTGAGCCCAGCCTGATGGGGGTGAGCCAGGCCTGCCTCTGCTTGGATTCTGTTTCAATAGGAGGGCCTATGAGGTCTGGGAGGAGGCCCCAGAAGTGTACACGTTCTCCAGTCTTGGCCTCTTGAAATCTTTACTTAAGGTCCAGGGACCATCTGGGGCTTCCTCCCAGGCAAGACAGGTGAGGCAACTTTCACCAGTCCAGGGGGAGCAGACCAGGGGTGTCAGGGCCTTTTCCTAATGGATTTGGGGCCCAGGAAACTTGACCTGGAATTGGAGCTCCGGTGTCCTCACACCGTGTCCCGAGATGTGCAGAGAGCTTAGATGGGGTCGGTTTGCCCCCTCCGCCCCCCCCAGTGGGCTCACCACCTTGCTGTTTGTCTTAGCAGAATGCAGAGCCAGAGCCCCGGAGCCTCTCCCTGGGCGGCCATGTGGGCTTCGACAGCCTCCCCGACCAGCTGGTCAGCAAGTCGGTCACTCAGGGCTTCAGCTTCAATATCCTCTGTGTGGGTGAGTCATGGCCTGGCCCGGGCGCAACCTCAGACACGGGAAGGTGAGGGCCTTCTGGGAGATGGGTGCTGGCCACCTGTCGAGCTGCAAGGGGACCTCCCAAGCCCAGTGACACTTTGCGGGGTCAGGACTAGGATTTGTGGTGTCTCTGCCAGGGTCAGGGACAGAATGGGAGCCAGGGCCTGACTCAGAGTTGCTGTGAAGAGTAAAGAGGATTAGCATGTGAAAGTGCTTTGTAAACGGAGAGTGTTTACCATAGAGGTTTAGGTTGTTTGTTTATTTCAAACACATTGACTGTTGTTCCTACTGCGTGTCTAGGACACGATGGCAAACAAGATTCTTCCTCCATCACAGTGTCATGTAGTAGGAGCTCCTGCACGCACGTGAGCTAATGCAGAGCTGCAAACAGTGGCTCTGAGAGGTGCCATGTGCCTCAGGGCCTGGGGCTCCCAGAGACACAAAGAACTGGGCCAGACCCTGCACAGGTGCCCAGGCCTTGGTATCTGCTGGACTGTGGGTGCCCCTTGGGGAGTAGCCTATCCTAAACTCCCCAGTTAAAGCTACATGGAGCTGGGGCCACTCGGGCAGCTGGTGGCTTCAGACCCTGGCCCTGCTGGCTCCATGATCATCCTGGGCTCGGGGGGGTGGCATGCAGAGCAGGTGACCGGGTCCCACTGAGGCCAGCAGACGCCAGTGTCCAGTGGTGTCTCACAGCTGCCTGGTTCGGCCTCTTCCCCTCTCCTGAGGAAACATTTTGCCCATCCCACATAGCCACGTCTTATGTCCAAGTCCGCCTTTTGTCTCTTTCTTCCACAAATTATTTCTGAGGTCACCGAGAAGGGATGGCTCCTGGGAGCAGGGCCAGTGAGGGATGCAGTGGGAGGACTGAGCGTGCCTCAGCCCCACCCAGCCTGGCCAACAGCCAGGGACAGCCCTAGGTCTGGCCTTTGACATCCCCTTCCCGCTGCTCCCTGCTCCCAGGGGAGACGGGCATTGGCAAGTCCACACTGATGAACACGCTCTTCAACACGACCTTCGAGACCGAGGAAGCCAGTCACCACGAGGAGTGTGTGCGCCTGCGGCCCCAGACCTATGACCTCCAAGAGAGCAACGTACATCTCAAGCTGACCATCGTGGACGCTGTGGGCTTCGGCGATCAGATCAATAAGGACGAGAGGCAAGAAGCGGAAGGGCTGCCCGCCCAGGCTCATCCCCACCCCAGCCCACCCTGGCTGGTCTTGGTTCTAACCCTCTGCCTGAACAGCACTCCTCACTCCCAGCTGTCCCCTTGCAAACAACCAGGCCCCACCCTCCATGGGGGCCCAGGGAGGGCCCAAGGGGCGGGGGTCAGCGCCCTGTACCCAGGCAGGCGTCCCCGGGCTGCTTGCTATTCCCCGGGAGGGAGGGCTGTGGGCAGCCTGCCTCGTGGGTGACGGAGCCGTCTGTAGTTACAGGCCCATAGTTGACTACATCGACGCGCAGTTTGAAAACTATCTGCAGGAGGAGCTGAAGATTCGCCGCTCACTCTTTGACTACCACGACACCAGGGTCCACGTGTGCCTCTACTTCATCACGCCCACCGGGCATTCCCTCAAGTCTTTGGATCTGGTCACCATGAAGAAGCTAGACAGCAAGGTGTGTCCCGGCTTGTCCCATGGGCTCCACGTCCCCTGGGGTGGGTGTGGTGGCTGCAGTGTGACTGTGCGCTGTGGTCCCCAGGCTCTGCTCGTTGGGGGCTTGTAGATAGCCCCCTTGGCTCGGTCTTCTCTGTATTCTCTTTGCTCCTTCTGCTCCAGTGGCCCTCACTGCTCTGGGCTTTTTCTCCAGAGCTCTGTCCCCTGGGTCTGACCCTGAGCCCCTTCCTTGTAGCTGAATTCTTATTCTCACCCTGCTCGCTCCTGGCCTCCTCCCTCGCCCCCCAACCCTCTGACCCTCTCCCCAGTGTCCCAATTCTCTGCTCATTTTTTTCTCTCTCTCAATCCCTAGTTCGTCTGCTCCCTTCACTTCTCCTGTCCTTCCTGCCATGGATTTCCCTTGGGTCCTCCCGTACCCACTAGAGAGAGGACAGTTATGGCCCAGAATTGGGAATGCAAATGAGGAGTGGGGATTGAAAGGACAGCTTCCTGGGGGTAACAGGAAATTCCTGGGGTCCTGGAGGGCATGTGACTCCACAGTCACCTGTCAGCTCTCATACGACTGCCCTTCCTGTCTCAGGAGTTAAATTGCACTGTGAAAAATGGGGTAAGGAGCTTTTGAGGTCTTCCTGTGGCTACTGCTGATGGGTCATCTTACCTGCTTAGGTGGGAGCTCAGCCCCCCGCTGCTGCTTAGGTGGGCCCCAGGTCGGTTAAGACTCTCAGAGCACTCTGCGTCAAAGCTGGGTATGCCCAATGGACTAATTTCGGGGCTGAATGGTGGTTTGGGGGATGTGGGGTTGTAAGACACCCAGCAGCTGATTGTTACAACCCACCGGAAAGGCCCCAAATGGTGGGGTTCAGGCTGGGCCTCCCCACAGCAGCAGCTTCGTCTCCTGCTTCCTGCCCCTCTGCCCAGGGCAGGTGACCTGGGCAGGGCTGCCCACAGTCAGGGAGCCACTAACCTGCTGCCCCCTCTCCCCCAATCCTGGCAGGTGAATATTATTCCCATCATTGCCAAGGCTGACACCATCTCCAAGAGTGAGCTCCACAAGTTCAAGATCAAGATCATGGGCGAGCTGGTCAGCAACGGGGTCCAGATCTACCAGTTCCCCACGGATGATGAGGCTGTTGCAGAGATTAACGCAGTCATGAATGTGAGCGTTGGGCGAGGCCCTCGGGTCCTGGGGCCAGACGGCTTGGAGCCCGTACAGATCTCTAACAGAGCCCCGGGACACTCTGGTCCCTAGGATTCCAGCCCTAGCGTCTGCAGGAAAGGCGTGTGGGCCTCTGGGAGCCAGCCAGTCCTACGTCCTGTGGACAAGGGACGGGAGGAATGGGGTATTGGGCTGGTATTGGAACTTGCCCAGGTTTGAGTTGCACAAGGTATGGAGTCAGGGCGGGGACCTGAAACCTGTCACCGTGAGCAGGCGGGACACCAGCGCTGGGAACTTGGAGGAGAGCCCTGCCCTCGGGTTCTCTGAGGGAACTTCTAATGGCCCTGGAGGAGCCCAAGGGCTTTGAAAGAGCACCTAGAACGTGAGGAAGGAAGGTTGCGGGTCCAGCCCACCACCCCGTTTGGACGCTTGTCCGACAGGGAGCCGGGAAGGGCGCATCTGGCCAGGCCTCGCCCAGCCCAGCGCTCACGCATCCCTGGGCCCCTTTCCAGGCACACCTGCCCTTTGCCGTGGTGGGCAGCACCGAAGAGGTGAAGGTGGGAAACAAGCTGGTCCGAGCACGGCAGTACCCATGGGGAGTGGTACAGGGTGAGTGTGGTGGGGACAGCACACCCCCAGCTAGGGGCCCGACCTTAGTCCCCTGTCCTGCCTGGCTGCCTGTTACCCCTGCCCCGTGTCCTCCCTGTGGCCCTCTGTTGCCTGTCCTGCCTCTGGAGTCTGCCGCTTGCACTCTGACCCCTGTCCTGTGCCCTGTCCTCCGTGCCCGTCCCTGTGTGTGCCCTCTGCCTGCAGTGGAGAATGAGAATCACTGTGACTTCGTGAAGCTCCGGGAGATGCTGATCCGGGTGAACATGGAGGACCTCCGCGAGCAGACCCACAGTCGGCACTACGAGCTCTACCGGCGCTGCAAGTTGGAGGAGATGGGCTTCCAGGACAGCGACGGGGACAGCCAGCCCTTCAGGTGACGGCCTGTGCATGGAGCGAGCCTGTCTTCCCAGCCTCAGCCAGACCTGCCACACTGGCATCTGCTTCTGGGGTCTCGGGAGCCAGGGAGCCAGGCTGCCGGGACCCCAGCATCCTCTTGCCCCCAGAGCCCATGCAGTTCTGCTTCTCTGCCTGCCCCTTCCCACCTCCATCCCACCCAGGGCCCTTTTTCTGGTTCTTCACAGCCTGCAGGAGACCTACGAGGCCAAGCGGAAGGAGTTCCTGATGGAGCTGCAGCGGAAGGAGGAGGAGATGAGGCAGATGTTTGTCAACAAAGTGAAGGAGACAGAGCTGGAGCTGAAGGAGAAGGAGAGGGAGGTGAGTGCCAGGCTGGGCGGCGGCAAGGCCAGGGCCTGGCTGGGTGGCGGGAGGGTGGCCCCTTCCCGGCCCACACAGGAGCCCCGGCCGCCACCCTCTGCCCCCAGCTCCACGAGAAGTTTGAGCACCTCAAGCGGGTCCACCAGGAAGAGAAGCGCAAGGTGGAGGAGAAGCGGCGGGAGCTGGAGGAGGAGACCAACGCCTTCAACCGCAGGAAGGCCGCGGTGGAGGCCCTGCAGTCTCAGGCCCTGCACGCCACCTTGCAGCAGCCCCTGAGGAAGGACAAGGACAAGAAGAAGTAGGTGGTGGGCTCTGCGCCCTGCGCTGCTTCTCCCCTGGGCACTCACTGCCCCTCAGCTCCTTCATGTCAGCTTGAGTTCTCCCTCCCTCTCGCCTATTTGCCTCACTTTCCGGGGCCCTTTCTCCTGCTCCAAGAGCACGCCTTGCCTTTCTCCCCACGCTCTCACAAGTCTCCCCTCCCCTCCACCTCGCTCTCTGCAGCCCGTTATTGCTGGGGTGGTGAAGGCAGGGCCCCCAAGGGGTGTCGGGTCTCAGGGAAGGTCTTTCAGGCCAGAAGAGGGACAAGGCCTGGGAGGGTCATCACATTCTGACAGATTCCAAAAGCGCCTGTGGTTTCTGCTCGGACAGCTGTGGTGCACCCCTGCCACCCCACCCCCGGTCCTTGAGGCACTGGATGTGGGATCCCTGTGGGCTGGCAGGTGGAGACTTGAGCCACGCCTGCACTGACCCCCTGGACACTATGGTCACTACCTGGCTAAAGGACAGCAGCTCCTAGCTGGGGCTCCGTGAGTCCTGCTAGAGAGAGGGGCTGCTCATAGGTAGAGGGTGGAGTTGTTGGGAGAGCGGTGGGGGTGGCAGGGAGGCTTTGCTCAGCCTCCAGGAGCCAGTCAGCATACCAGCCAGGTGGGGGCAACACTGAGTCACCTCTTGGCGGGTTTTTCATAGCCTGCTTCCACACTCTCAGCTGCAGTCCAGATGCTCTGGCTCCTGGGGCTCTCCCGGCCCTACCGCACCCCATTCAGTGCCCCCCGTCACATCACACTGTGGGGATCTTGCCCCTCCCTGTGTCTCCCAGGCCCTGGCCTGTGTCAGCTCCTTTCCTTCCTTGCTAGCCTAGCAACCGAGCAGGTATACCTTCCTTCCTGGGGTCCATGAAATCCCATCTCCTCCTGGCATGTTTGGGAATGTGTGTGCCAGGCTCTTCCTTTCTTGGTGGCAGTGGGGCCCT